>JALRMI010000134.1:0-67788 GCA_026120165.1 Leptosphaerulina australis
GGTGTGGAGTTGTTTCGCTGCGAAAAATCACGATTTTGGTGAGTTTTGAGCCGCGCCGCTCGGTGGGGTTGCGCCGCTCGGTGGTGAACCACGTTACTGCTGTTGATGAACACACGAAATCAAGTGCCCTGTTCATGTGGCTGGAAAAAGACGTCCGACCACCTTGTACTGTGCCGCAAGGCAATAGAGCTTTATAGCCAATAGCCAATACGTCGACCTACACCTCCGTCTAGTCAGAAAGCCGGTTTGACGTATACTGCAGTGTTTATCAGGGATCCAAAGCCCTCTAAAGCCTTCATACAACTTACATAGTACCACATCACGGGACTAAAGTGCCTCAGAACACATGTAAAATACTTCTTCTCGCTCTCGACGTATTTAGAATACTTAGCCTCCATGAACGGAAAAGTAGTTATAGCTTGAAAAAGTAGTATTATCCTCGCAGCCAAGCAATGCCTTCTAAGATATTGTGTCAATATTGTAATTACATGGACTTCCACGTGCTGCATGCCTATGGGCAAGCAAAAGGGTGGACCTAATCTCTATTTTACAGGCGTAGACGGCTTCCTTCCATGAACACAGCACCTGCCATTTCAATTTATCTATCTATATCCAAAGGTGGCAAGTGGAAAATATTACACTGGCAGTATCTATAGGGGTATTAATCTTTTCACAGACAATCCGTCTCTTTTCTCAGATTACATTTGCAATTGGCCGAAAATCTCTTATACAAAGGACCAGAAAGACGTAAATTGTGTTGTTGAAAATTTTCGAAAGGCGTCCGGTAGTTGGAAAGACCTTGATTAAAGCCTTACAACCAGTGTGTTCGTATCATTAAGAAGTGACAGGTCACTTTTGGCGGTATTGGGTATCGCGCGGATCACGCAAGTGGCACACCGCAGTGCATAAGTATACGGCCACGTCCAACATTGAGAGGACGAACCCAAGAATCTGAACCTACAACCGGCAAGCTAGCAGATGACCTAGACGTCACTGCTAGCCCTTGCCACGTAGAAGATTCGCGGTATAGCTCAATACAATCTACTCTCTTCAATCCGTCCCCAAACTTCATTCACTCTTTACAATTGCGCACTGCAGACTAGCGTTCCGCGACATCTACGAGCAGTCGATTAACAGCGTCCAAAATACCTTCCCATTTCACGGGCGGGTATACCGACACAGTGTTTCTGCCATGAAAATTATATTCATCCAGAAACTTATCAGGCTGTATCAAGCAGTTTTCAGTAACCCCTTGGAAATAGCATCCAGGGCCGCTCTTATCGCGTGTTCTTCGAAGTGCATCAGTAAACTGACCGCCCCCATTCTCCCTTACCTTTATAGAGGAACCAGCCTAAACTCACATGTTGTCCGAATTCCCGCACGATGTCATCAGGAATATTTGCTCATAAATTGTTTAGCTGAAAGCAATATTGCGTTTCCCAAACATATGCCGATCAATCTCTTTGCGATCGAAATTGTCCAAATATTTGGATAGATGGAAACGTTTAAAAATTTCTCTATTCTCTTCTGCTCAGGGCAGGAGAAGGGTTTCCTTCATGAGTAGTAAATAAAAATCAACGCGGGTAAAACCAAGCGACGCTGAAGAGCCTGAATATTGCTTTGCTGAGAATTCACGGGGTGTCTAACAGCAGTAATACTGTTGGCAACTATCATGGTTATTGTTGGTAGGCCTTAGCACTAGTGCCAAAAAGATAAAAACGAAATACAGGTTCTAATGATAGTTCATTGATGATGCTCCTTGATTGATTCTTTCTATCTACCTTTGACTGGCCGTCTCTTTATCTGGATGATGAGATCCAACAAGTGGACTCTACACCTCCACGCATGTGCCGCTCGTCCGTGTACGAAGGGACATTGGGCATCGTTATGCGGAGGGACATCAGGCATCATTGTACGAATGTATATTGGATATCGGTCCGATATACATTTGATGTTGATCTCCTTGTCTCATAGCCGACATCTTGTATAGCCGTTGTCGATCCTCTTCTTGGGTTCCAACAGTTATATCTCACGTGATCGATTGAAAATTAGTATAGACCGCAACCACAGTGTTACCATAAACTTGACGCCCTTGAAGTATTGAAAGCAAAATGTTGAGATGAAGCGACCTTTTTGACGATGACAGTCATGCTTTGTTTACTTTCACTACGAGTGTGTGTTGAAAACTGAGTTGAAGGAGTACCTTGACGCCCTCAGCAAAGGTTTACACAAGGATGATGATTACCAGGCATTGATGAACGATCCCTGACAGTGGCGGCCAAAGGTTAGCCGCGACAAATACCCAATTGTCCTTGAATGGCTGCTGGTTTTCTTCCCGTCGTACGTACTACTCGTGAATGCGAGTGCTACTCCAGCTCCGCCATATTTACAATCAGGCGAGACCACGATTCGCTGTCAGTATCAATCAGAGATGTCAACAATCAGTTGATCGGCCGGCCTGTTTCCTATTTAAGCGTATCATTGAACTGAGAGTGGTCTTTGCCACGCTGGACCAGGAAACAGGCCTGCCGATCAACTAATTGTTGACATCTCTGGTATCAATAATCGAAGCTCTCCGACGCCATAAAACTAGCATGAGAACCATGTTGCGAAGGATCCTCATCACTTCCCCAGAGAACATGCAACTATTAGGAACCATAAGGACCAAATGGAAGCAGAGGTAGCAGTAGAGGCCGTACTACGACTATCATGCGTAACAGATTCCCTTTTGAGACTAGAAAGTAGCAAAACTAAAATCTGATCTGTGAATAGACAATGTTTGGCCAATGAGACCGGCTTATCGACTTTTAAATGCGCTGCCAGAGGCGCTGAGGGTGAGACGACGCAGCACCATGAATGGAATGACGATATGTACTCAAGGCTTTTAGATGATAATGCTTGGTAAGGAGTATTAGGCAGGTGGAAGTGTATACGTTTGCTTCGCAAAGCCCGTTGGACTCTGTTTGTGAACAATCTTGCTGCGTCATGTTAATCTTAAACAATAAGCTGCAATCTTGAGGTCATAACCACAGCCAAATAGTACCACCAGTGATGGCTCAGCTCCGGGTGTGTTGAGCCCGTAACTCATGTTGTGTAAGTGGTGCACTAAATCATACCTCAAGAGACCGTGGATGCTTTATGAGCCCGAGATGCGCTCATTGCTTCTATGCCCCTACTTTTCGGTCCAAACCCAAAGAATGCAGTCGAGGTTTTGGACAGGTTGTGTAAGATTAAAAACCTGAGCGTATGCATCTTTGAGAACATGTGCTGAGCACAGTAATTCGTAAACGTTCATTCGTACATAACCACTGTCAAGTGCGTCGATCTACTTTTGCCCTGCAACATCGTAAACTATACATTCAACATTAAGGTTGAGTAGGGTGTGAATTCCCACAAAAGTGACTTTTCCTTATCAATATTACCGCCCGCCGTTCATATTATTGTGATTGAACTGACTTGTCCCATGCCCTGTTTGTGAGAAGTCCGGCATCACACCATTCATACTGATGCCATCTTCGTATCCATTATAGCCTGTCATATCTGCCCAGTCCCATTCCAGGGTCATAGGCATCTTCCATAGGTCTTGTGGCACATTGTTAAATGTCTGGTCGAACTGGCCCATCGCCATTGTGTTGAGGTTGCTGTTTATGCTGTTTACATCAGCGCCGGTGGTCATTGGTAAACCGCCTTGTTGCTGAAGCATTTGCGCAGTCATGGAAGGTGAACCGTATTGACGGATTGGTGCATTTGCCTGTAGCGAGGCATGAGTAAAGTTAGGTGAGAAGGGAAAAGGCTACTTTTGTCAGTAATAAATCCTAAAGCTTGTTGTAATCACGTACCTCGTTAAACCCATGGAAGTCGGGGTTGAAAATGAGACCTTCTTGCTGGGGAGGCTGTTGCTGCGGTGACGGTGCGACATCTGGCGACGACTGCGATTGCGAGTTGCGACGTTTGGACAACAGCTCGGCTGCTGTAGCCTCAATCTGGGCATCCTGCTCACTATCGCCCTGCTTCCTCTTGCGACGCGAAGCATGCTCCTTGTCCGCCTTGTCGAGCACAATAGCAGCGATTCGTTCGAACTCGGCGCACACACTGCACATACGTTTGACACTCCCGCTACCTTGCTCATCGTTCAGCATATTCAAGAAGTTCACAACAAGCTTCATCAGCTTGTGGTCTGATCTAGATCTTGTGTCTTGGGGGTTCTGTAGAATGTTCGCGAACAGCGTAACCAGTGCTGTAACGGGAAAGTAGATGACCAACCACACACAAGACAAATCCCCCTTAGGAATATATTTGAGCAAGTGGATGGAAGCCCGAGCTGCCTGTACGCATAACTGCGCTGACATGAACACTCTCGGGTTGAGCGGACGAGCATTCAGACCTTGAATTGCAAAGTTCGATAATCGACTAGTCCAGTAACCGTGGTGTACACTCATGCGGTGAATAGTGGTCAAACAGTTGTAGTAGCCGAGATGTAGTACTGCAACTTGGAGAATGAGTGGTGTGTGAGAAGCCTTAATGTCATGCTCGGGACGGAATTCAAGTGCAATGCCATCTTTCCAGTTCTCCAGCTCCCTATCCAGTTCACCAATCGTGTTGAGAAGTTCGCCATCTGTCTGCTTCGATGCCTTGACAGAGTACAATCCCTTGTAGACCTTGCTCTGGATAATGGAGAATGTGCACATAAGGCGGAATAGGTTCGTTGTGCCTTTGCCGTCTGCGAGTGGAATGTTACCAATATTGTCTGGCGGAAACTCGCTCGGCAACTCGACATTCATGTCGTCATCGTCCTGTATAGGTGGACGACCAGATCGGAGGCAGATGTCCTTGTCAAGCATATATGCAATCCAGAAAACGCGTTTTCGCTGTTCTACTTCAGCGCTATTGAGGTTGAAGTTCACGCCCTTTTTATGCAGGCCAATACTATGAGCAAGGCGCATCGCTGCTGCTACAAAAAAGTATGTCGGCTGTGGGTTTGGGGTGCCGAGTAAGAACAAGCCAATGCCCAGGAGAGCTTGGACGCTGAGTAAGTCGGTGTTGCGCATTGTCAGTTCAACCATTACGCTCATGGCATTTTTCAGGTACTGCCACGCCTTCTCGTCTTCCTCGGCTGGCACGAGATTGCTCATGACTCGCAGGCGATGAGCAAAAGCCAGTACGACGTTCAAACTGGCCCACCAGCCTGAACCCTCATATGGATCTTTCGAGTAGTGCTTATCGACAAGATGCATAAACGTCGGTTCATGAAATAGCGGGAACATACAGTTGAAGTTTTCAAAATAATCCTTTAGTAATGACAATGCTTCGTGTTTCGGCGGTAGTTGCTTGTACACTCGGCGCTTGAAGATGTCCTGGAATACGTCTGGCCGCCATTGTATCCATTTGTTATCTTCTATCGATGCTGTCGATATCATATGTTGGAATGATGTATCCCCTGTCTTCTCGTTTACCCACTGGATGCCCTTGGGCGAAAAGATGGAGAATCCTGATGACGAGCCTTATGCAAGTCAGCTGATTGCGTCAAATTTTGTCACACATTACATACCGATATATCTGGTCTCTCCATAGTTGTTGGTGACAAGGGAGCACATCATCTCCGCAAGAGTGTCCTCCCCCTGTTTTCCTTTTCCTTCGATCTGGGCTTCTGGCTCGGGCGATGCTGTATCAGTCCTAGGGCTCGAAAGGGTTGGTTGAACTGGAGTGCCATTGTGTGTGGATACGCCTGACTGGGGCACTGTCGATGCTACCCGATCCTCTGACACATTTTGCCTGGGTGTCACGGAACGAGTGACTCGGTCTGTCAATCGCTTCTCGATGGTCGCAAGATCGGTGCTACCGTCATCATCTTCTGGCAATACACCAGACAGACGCATAAGCGACTCCATGCGCGCGAGACGGTTTTCGAGACCTTCGATGTACTTGGCGCTGCACAGCACCGTTAGCTGAAAGCGCATTACGGTCTGAATAGACATCTACCCACCCCTTTGGCGGCTGGCGCTTTTTCTCTACCTGTGTGAAGATGCATTCTGTTTTGTAATTTTGGCAGTGTGTGCAAGAGGGCATCTTCCCGTCACACTTGATCTTCTTCTTTCGGCACATATCGCACGCCTACATGCTGTCAGCACTGCCACATCGCCCACCAAACTGTATGTGTGTACCCTTGCTATGCGTCTCCTCTTTGGATCCCCCTGGTCGGTGTGGTCATGGTGATCATCCAGATCATCTTGCGTAAACATGTTCTGGGAGAGTTGTGAAGGATCGAATTGGCCACTGCCAAAGATGCGCGGAGGCGGCGGGTTCATCATTGGTGGCGGTCCGCTGTAGAAGCTGTTTGGCGAGGTGTTCATGGCGTCGTATGCGAATGAATTAGGTGGAGAGAGAGGGTATATGTCGCTCCTCCCTGCGAGTATTGGGGGAGAGGGGGAGGGGTGTTTTGTGGTGGTGAAGGCGGTTGGAGATTAGTGGAACTAAGTTTTAAGCCACCTGAAACGGGCCAGGCAGCTCATCAGCGAGGTCTCGGAATACTGTCGCAGATCTGCAGGTGGTCGAAATGCGTCGGGCAGTGTGCGGGTGAGGCAGAAGCTTGTTTAAGGTCTTGCTGTGATGCGTGCGGTGGGATTAGATCGAACTAAAGTGCGGAGGTTTGGGTAGCGTCCGAACTTTGAATTGCAAGCAGTTCACATAGCCAGGAACAGTTATGGAATCTACTTAAACTAAAGGAGTGATCTAATGTACTGCCGGCATCCAGAGTTGTGCTCCAATGTGTTGAAGATCATTCATGGCAAGTCGTCCGTTGTTCGCGCGAGGTGCAGCTGCTGAGTCCTGAAACGGTCTAGCACGTGTCGCTCCTGCCCGCTGCAGCCAGGCATTGTGGAGCCTCGGCTTCGATCGAAGGCAAGTTGCCTGCATCGAATAACTCTATCTCGACCTCATCGTCACAACAATTTGATTTTGCGTCTTTCTCTGTTGTTTCTATAGCATGTGAGTACCCTTGGGCCTGGATTTAATACATTTATCCCAGCAGTCGAAGCACGGTTCCCTGCAGCTGGCTTGTAACGATGACTACTATTGTTACTCGCCAACGTTGTGTACTGGGGCTGCGCCACGTTTGTCGCATCTTCATAACTTGGCACCACCAGCTCTTAGTCCTGTACGCTGACTAACGTGTCATCTTCAGTTCTGCAAATAGCGTCATTTCATTTCCATGGCACCATTAACTCCCCAAGAGCTACAAAAGCACCCGGAGTATGAGCACACCATATGGAAACTGAAGCCAAGCCTGCAAGGCAAAGTTGCTGTGGCAAAAGATCGTGGTGGTCCCTTCAACATTGCGTATGAGGTTCATGGCCATGGTGATCGCAAGCTCGTTGTGAGTACACGATCTCTAATATCTTCATATTTAAGGCATCAAGTGTCAGATAATAGATTACTACCTGACCACAATGTTCGCTGCGGGAGATGGCTTCCTGTCACGTTTCGTTTTAGTCGCATTGACTGTCTCAGCCTTGAACTTGATGTCTCATCATTAGATTTACTATCACCACATACTATCGCAATTCTTGCTGGACCCTTTCGTATTCGTAGCAATTACCCTGGCGAGATTGTACCATCACGGGCATATTCTCGAGTTGTTGGGTGTTCTCAGGATGCATTTGCTGACATTGTGCAGTGGATCATGGGCCTCGGTGGCATGAAGTATGCCTGGCAGCGCCAGACAAAAGACTTTGGACATACTCAAGCAGATAAATATTCATGTCTCGTCTACGATAACCGCGGCATCGGTGATTCAGATAAGCCACGGGCGAGATACTCAACTTCAGAGATGGCAAAAGACGTCATCGAAGTAATGGACCATCTGGGCTGGAATGATACGCGCCAGCTTCATGTTATTGGCATCAGCATGGGCGGCATGATCGCACAAGAAGTGGTAAGTCTTCGCCCTCGCCGCATTGAATGTTATCTCGCATCCGTTCGATCAAACAACACTTCCACTCGAGGTAACGTTATGTGAGGGTCTCGGAAGGTACAGCTTCCGTTGAGAAGTCTAACTGAAACGGCACGGGACAGGCAGTAAACGTTATGAGCTTGACGATCTGCCACCACCCTGCAAGTCGTCAGGACATCTAATTTCCATTCTGCCCCTCCCCATCCCCGCGAGTATGCCACGTTATGGGATCCTACCCCTGTATATGTCACGAGAAAATCGCCGAGTATCACAAGTTACGGAGCTGACCACGACCACAGGCAATGCTCATACCAAATCGAACCTGCACCCTCTCCCTTGTATCTACCGCCGCTAGTGTGTTCCGGACCACCGGCTTTCTGGAAAACCTGTACAATCGTGCCAACCTGCTGATTCCCAAGTCCATCGACTCACAAATTGAAAGCGTAAAGAAGAACCTATATACCGAATCCTGGCTCTCGTCCCCCGACACCCTTGAGCCTGTGGTCCAATCCTTCCCAACCAATGGCGACAGGTTCGCAGCAAATGAGTTGTGGAAACGACAGCATCCGGAATACTTCACCAAACCAGGGTTCATACTGCAGTTGATTGCAGCTGGGTGGCATCACAAATCCCCGGGGCAACTACAGCAGATCGCCAACACCGTTGGCAAGAAGCGCATCATGGTCGTCCATGGAACAAAAGACCAGATGATTACATTCCCGCATGGCGTTGTGTTGTGGAGAGGGTTGGAGAAGGGACAGGGTAAGACGGGTACAGAGAATTGGTTGGGCATTGAGGCTGAAGATGATGTTTGGCAGGAAGGTGAAGTAGAGAAGCATTTTGTCAAGGGCCAGGGCCATGTGTTGCCTGCTGAGATGAGGAAAGAGTTTCAGGAGTGGATCGAGAGGCTAGTTGAGAGGGGATTAAAGTTGAATGATGAGGGATTATGAGTGGGCCACTTTGAGGCGTAAGAACATGATGATATGCATTGCTTCGCAAGCAGCATGAGTAGTAAAGATTTGAGCTTGTGAGTCCCTCCTGGTCTACGAGTTCACGCATATTGACAATGCCTTCCATCAACTCATTCCTCCACTTCTTATCTGAATCTACTCGTCAAATCTTCCACAGTATGTATGGAGAAAGTATCCATACCCATCAACGCTGAGACAGAGGGTGGTATCACTTTTTGTCTTATCAGTATGCGTAGATTGCATCTGAGATGGCGCTTGAAATTCTGCACCTCTGTCTCTGGCGATTTATGCTGGACAGAAACTCTCGTATTGAGACATTTTGTTTGCTTCAACATTTGCTCTGCTGAGCGCCAAAGCCGTTTGTCAATTGTTGCAGTGGGTTATGAATTGGGAATGGTTGAACAAGCTACAAGTCGAATCGGACGAACTTCCATGTATGTGCAAAGCCCAGGAGGCCAAGCAAAAGTGTAGCACCATCCTTACAATCTATTGGAGCACAATAAAAACAGGCAATCGCTGTCTTGCGGGCAGGGGAGCGTAGTTTCTATCGTTACTAAGAAAACCAATTCAACTGCTATCAGATATTGCCCAGCAGCAATAAACTGAATAAGAATTGAAGGTCCATCGTGAGAACAGAATTCTCTTGCCCTTGCAATGGGTGTCGGGTTTTCTACTTGTTGCTGATACCCAATTCATGTCCTCATTGCTTTGTATAGATGAGTGTGCAGATAGACACGAATGCATGATGAACTCACAGTTCTATTCCTCGGATCTAGTTTTAGGGGCTAACACAACCCCCAACCTCTTCCATTTGATCTAGTGCCATAGGAACTGTCATGGTACCAGAGTAAGTAGTCGCTCATGAGGAATAAGCAATGACGCCAGGACGGTCCCTGCCCCACTAAGCTTTCGATTAGCGCGGTATCCCTGTACATAAAGTATGACGTCGCCCTCTACAAACAGTAACAGATCTCCAATCCTCCTGCATCGCACTCGCCGTCTCGACACCCATGACTGGATTCCATGTGTACCGCTGTCTTTTGTGCGATGCATCGCAACCAAGTTGAGATCCCAAAATGATCGGCTGCTGTAGCCAGCGGCGTTATCTGGAAGGACCGACCGCTGGTAAGTGAAGATAAGCTCTGGGAAGAAAATCTTAAAGCGAGATCGGCAACTGACCCTTGGCCGGCAATGTGTATTGTGGAGACGGGAACAGTGACTTGTGATGGCGAGGCCACATACGTAGGTGCGGAGGAATGCGCACTTTGAAAGTGTTTGGTTACTTCTGTCTCTTCGTGCTGCACTCAATTCTCTTTCTTATATCTTCCCTTTCATCTTGCATCCTCCAGTACTGCTCTTGCTGTCAATTTTCGTGGATACTGCCTTCCCCTGACCCAGTAAGGTAGCTTCCGCTCTTGGTATCTCTTAACAAGACAAACCTACGTCCATCGCAGACCAAGTCTACTTCATCCACCAAACACCTTTGGTTTTTGTCAGTATCCTTCAATATTCGCATATTGCTATTCCACTGCCAGCATGACGGTGATATGGGGCCTCGACTTGAAAGAGATGCAATGGGGCAAGTTCAAGAGCAGTTACATGTTCGGCAACAAAGATTACCATCTACGCCGCACAAAATTTGGCGTTTACCAAGGCGCCATGATTCTCACTGTTGTGTCTGAATCGCTTGGTACTGCTGTCCTATCTGGTGTGTCAACTTACTTACCTATTCCTGCACAGCATACTTACTATCATTAGATTACGTCAACCAACAGAAATTCGTCGCCCTTCACTCCCCTGGTGCCACAGTCCGCAACAATAACTTTGTCGGTATCGCCTCCTTCAACATCTTCGTCGGCATCTTCGTCGCCACCGTCTTCGGTGCAGCATTCTTCTTCGATCTGTTCTGGCCCGAGCGCACCGAGTCTCGCGCTGTCAAGACAGCATGGCGCGCATGCTCTGTGTTCGCATGCATGCTAACTCTCTCATGCGCACTGGCATACACATACATTGTGGCCACAAAATCTGCCTACGTGACTGGTACGGATGGTGCGAACGCAGGCAGATTGTTGAGGGAGTACGATGGTAGTCCACTGAAATATTCGGACAACGTGCGGGCGCTTGCGTCTGTGGTATTTTTGTGGCCGGGTATGTGTTTCACATTTTTGAGCACGTGGCTGCTCTGGCATTCGCTGGCGCATATCGACAAGTTTGGACCGAAGTCGACGCACGCGAGAAAGGCGGATGAGGCGCTTGAGGAGAAGAAAGCGAGTTTAGAGACAGGGAGGGTAGAAGATGAAGCGGTGGAGATGCAGGCGCAGCCATTGCCGACCCATGCTGTCTCTGAAGATGCTGCGCATCACAGTGCTGCGGTGCATGTTTAAACTCGCGTCAAAAGCGACGCGTCTCAACGTACGGTCGATGCTGAGGCACAGGGCCTCCTGAACCTTTCCTATGTTTGTTTTGTATTAGCGCGAAGCGATGAAGGGTTTGCAGGTCCACAGCTTTCGAACCATTGTTAGCAGTATGCCTCTATAGACAGGGTATCGAAATAGACACAGCGTATTCATACTTTGTAATGCATGCGTAGAATCTTTAAACTAGAAAAAAAGTCTTGGACACTGTATAAATGTGAAATGAAAGTGAAAGGAACCAAATAGAGCAAAGGTGTATAAGACGGGTATCGCGACCGTCTATCCAGCACTGAAAGAAACACAATGAAACCTCTCATGGACTCCGATATGCTTGTTGATCGCTTGTCAATCAGCACAAGGCATGTCAGTCATCCTCTTATCGTACGCTCTGCTCCGAGACTATTGTCTGCGGGCAAGCCTCCGGACTTATGTAAAGCAGCTGCGTAAACAGCTTCCTTTAATCATCGTCCGCACCGTCATCATCACCGTCTTTCTCAGGCTTCTCCACAGTCTCCATCTCCACACTTCCGCTAATCTCGCCATCTTTGTTTCTAGTGGTGAGTTTGTATTTACCACCCTCCCAGAGATCTTTGAAAGTAAGCTCCTTAGTACGTCCCAAGCTCTCAATATCACCAATTCGATCAAGCGTAGCTTCGAGGAACTTCTCAAAGCCTGGCTCGCTGCAGATCTCGTTGAAAGCGCGTTGCATGGGCACCGAATCTGCGCGCACCATAGCATGGCTGTCGATAGCGAAGATAGACAACTCGTGATGCTGGCGGATGAAGTCGCTCCGGGTCATGATGAAGCGCGCTCGGTGCAGAGGAATTTCGGGAAGGATGTGGCCGATTTTGGAGTCAAAGTTTGTGTCCATCTCGTTGTAGCGGTGGTAGAGAGCATTGGCTAGGACCATGGCTGTGGACTGCGGTACGTTAGCACATTTTGAGCAAGTACGTAGAAAAAAAGATAGAGCTGGGACTGATGATAGCTCGAGGACGGGGAACTATAACTTACAGCATACTTCTGTTGATCCATAACATCATCATCCATCTCTTCGCCTAGTATAGCGCAGTTATTCAGGAACCAGATTTTTTCCATCTCGCAAATGTGATCACATTTGGCAAGCATATCTTCGGATTTTGCTACGCGATTCAGGAAGGTAAGACGGCCTCCTATCTTGTCGTACACTTCCTCAAGCACACTGTGCGGCGTCTTCTCATTCCAGTATTTCATACGATAGTTGCGGAGGGCTTGTATGGCGCGGTCCTTGGTTAAATCCTTGATCTGATGGACTTCCATACGTGTAGCATACTGTTTCAAACGCTCGAAGACCCAGTACTTGTCTGAATTGATGATGACTGTTGCCAGGTTCGAGGCTGCCCACTGCTCAGCACGTTGTTGGATGAGTTCCAGAAGATCACGGCCATCTTCGTCATCTCGGATAAGGTGCGTTTGGTTGATAATTAGAATGAGTGGGCGGCCTATCTTTGCGCGTCGGCGAAGAGCCACCTTTTCCAGCTTGTTGAATGCGCGTTCGATATCCAGTATAGCCCCAGCATCACGGGGACCTCGTATAGAGAACAGAGAGCCGATATTGTCTTCATGGTATTCAAAGTCAAGGCAGCGGCCAAGTCTTACACGAAATACTTCAAGGTCCGCATGTGCTTCCATCATGGAGCAGCCTTCGCCGTTTATCTTAGACATGGCGTCGATAAGCATGGAGCTCTTGCCGGTCCCCTTCTCACCCAGTAGCAGATGGTAGCGTCCCTTTGTCTCGCCGCTAACAATTTTGTTAATTTTCTCCTGCTCATCACGTGGAATCCATCGATCATAATCCTCGTCTTCAGCCTTTTCGATCTCACGGCGTGAAGGGTCTCTTGGGATCTCTTTACCAGTTGCGGCAAGATCGAGCACTGGATCACCTTCTCGAAAAGCGTTCTCCATCTTTTCGAGGACATTCCACTTGTAGTACTTGGTGTATGTGATACCAACACATGCTAGAATAAAGATGCTGGCGCCGGTTGTTGCTGCAGCTTCGAGCATCTTGAATACTGTACCTCTCCATTTCTCTTTTGAGGCCTCCGTTCCCTCTTTCTCATGGTTTTCAGTGGCATCGTCAACAGGGTTGGGTGTATCATTGCCAGGTGCTGGTGGGCCAGACTGACCAGTAAGGAATCGCGGGAGTTGGCGCTGGATCTCCGCAGGGCCAGCCTGCTGGAACCTGTTCAAGAGAGATGGTTGATTCCTGGAAATATGAGGACGTGCAATGACGCTTCTCAATACAGGTCGTAGTATTAACATGGTGGCGCGCCGGCCCGGACTGTCGCGTGAGGCACACGTGGCAGGAGGGCGGTCCAGACACTCAATTGACTAGGAACGAAAAGAAAAGAGAAAAGAGAGGCTGATGTGCACCAAGCCAGAGTTACACGGTGATGAGATGGGCAACGCTTCGATGGAGCAATGAGGGCATTGTGAAGCGTGCAATTTCATCTAAAAACAGGCCAGTGCGGGCCAAGAAGCTGCCACTTACTAAGGGTGATGGCAAGAGGTACTGCATCATGAAGTTGTACGCTGCCGCTATCGCGAAAGAATATGGTCAAAACTTGCATCAGACAAGCAGGAGACATCATCTGTCTGCCCCAGGCCCAAATGCATGGGAGATCCGCTGGGCTGATGATGGGGGCGGTTACCCGGCAAAACCCTGGTCACTTCTCTTCTGGAGGGCTGAATCTGGGCGGGTTGGTCTCGGGGGTGCATGCAGTTAGCGGGAATAGCCGGCATTCGCAGACGAACTTTTTTCGCCTACGTGCAGTGACAGCTGGATACTCTAATCATCTCTTCAATCCATCTTCAGAGAGCGTCATTGTACATTGATGCGCTTCTCTTGTATATTATCTTCCCCATCTCTATCCATTCCTTCCTTCTGCAGCCGTTCTTTTCCGGAGTTGTAGCAGTTGTAGTCATTCCTGCCGAATTCAAATATGTCTGACGCTACCAAGCCTGGTGAGCTCCCCCCCACACGACATACACATCATCACAATTAAACATTAGCTGCACAACAATTGGCTAGGGCATCCTATGGCTAACGACAATGCGACTACAGAGGCCGCTCAGACGCCAGTCGAAGACAAGAAAACCAATGGCGAAGTAGAGCAGACGGAAGAGGAGGGTGCCAATGGCATCTTTCAGATCACCATCAAGTTGCCCCATGAGCCATTCGAAACCCAGATGACCATCTCGACCGCCGAGCAGGTGCAGGATCTACGCCAATCCATCATCGAGATGCCACACACCTTCCAGTACTCATGCTTCCATCTTGAACACGAGGGTAAGCGTATCAATGACTACGTGGAGCTTTCTGAGGTGGAGGGCTTGAAGGCCAACTCTGTCCTGACGCTGGTGGAGGATGCATACACCGAGAAAGAGGCCAGGTTACACGTCATTCGCGTGCGTGAGCTGATCGGTGCTGCTGGTGACCGCACCGATGCGCTGCACGGCATCCTGGCTGGTCTTTCACTGCACGACACAGTGGGTCTCGACAAGTCAGGGAATGCCAAGGAAGATGGCCACGAGCAGTCGCCGCTGGCTGACTACGACTTCAAGGCTGGAGGCGCTGTGCAGACTTTGCTTCCTCCTGTACAGGACCCTGCACCGAAGACAATCAAATCTATCGCTGTATCGCCGTGGAACCCACCGCCGTACCACCTACGGTCGAAGGGCCATCTCATGTACCTGGTCGTCAACACCAACGAGAATGAGCAGCATCACATCACCTCCCATGTCTCTGGCTTCTACGTTAACAAGTCGTCGAATGCCAGCTTCGACCCCTCGCCTCGCGACGGACCCAAGGCTCGTCAGGCACACTCGCTGCTGAACCTGCTTGAGGCCTTGTCGCCGTCTTTCAAGGACTCTTTCCAGAAGCTACTCGAGCACAACGCAAAGAAGGAGCTCCTTACCATCTTTCAGCTTTCGAACGCCATCCCGGCAAACCCCTGGTTGGTTCCTGCGCCAACTTCCGCACTTACTACACATCAACCAGACCTCGCA
Organism: Leptosphaerulina australis; assembly: GCA_026120165.1. Classification (NCBI taxonomy): domain Eukaryota; kingdom Fungi; phylum Ascomycota; class Dothideomycetes; order Pleosporales; family Didymellaceae; genus Leptosphaerulina; species Leptosphaerulina australis. The sequence continues at coordinate 15,378 of JALRMI010000134.1, forward strand.
CGAACACAAGAGAGTTACCTTATTTCGGGCGTCGAGAACACTGAGACTCTCCGTGACTGGAATGAGGAGTTCCAGTCGACACGTGAGATGCCCAAGGAGGCCGTTCACGACCGTGTCTTCCGTGAGCGTCTTACATCGAAGCTTTTCGCCGACTACAACGATGCTGCGACCCGCGGTGCTATGCTGGTAGCTCGCGGCGAGATTGCGCCTCTCAACCCTACAGAAGCCAAGGATGCCCAGATCTTTGTTTACAACAACATCTTCTACTCCTTCGGCGCAGACGGTGTCGGTACTTTCGGCACTGAGGGTGGTGATGAGGCTGCTCGTGTAGCTGTTGGCAAAGACGTCTTTGGTGTTCGCGCAGTTAACAACTTAGATATCCCCAACCTCTTCACTTCTGGAACCGTCGTTGTTGACTACCTCGGAAAGCGCATTGTCGGTCAGAGCATTGTTCCTGGTATCTTCAAGCAGCGCGACCCTGGTGAGCACCAGATCGATTACGGTGCAGTTGAGGGCAAGGAGATTGTAGCAGATGACAAGTCCTTTGTCCCTCTATTCGAACAGCTATCAAAGGCTTTGCGCGTCAAGAAGCACCCTGTTTGGGACAAGGACAATGTCAGGCACGAGCTGGAGGGCAGCGTTGAGACCAAAGGTCTGATTGGCACTGACGGCAGGCGCTATGCTCTTGACCTCTACCGTCTCACGCCTCTTGACGTTGCTTGGATCGAAGCACACTGGAGCGAGCCGGCTAAGGAGGGCGAAACAAAGTCATCTGAGAAGAACTACCCTCACCGCATGGCCACCCTTCGCCCAGAGCTTGTCGAGTCCTACGGCCGCTTGAAGCTCCGCGAGTACGTCAAGAACGAGCTCGAGAAGAAGAAGAGCGCAAAGAAGGAGGATACGCCGGTCAAAGAAGAGCCTTCGGAGGAGTCTGGGGAGGAGAAGGAGAAGACTGAGAAGACTGAGGGTGAGGCTGAGCAAGAGAAGAAGGCAGAAGAGCAAGACCGTGTCGATATCTCCGGTTTCAGCTTCGCTCTTAACCCTGATGTCTTCTCTGGCCAGAACCCTCAATCTGAAGAGGACAAAGCTGAATGGGCCAAGGATGAGGCTGAAGTTCGCGCTGCTTGCGAGCACCTGATTTCTGAGGTCGTTCCCCGCTTAGTTCAAGAGCTTAAGGATGGTGAGGTTGGCTTCCCAATGGACGGCCAGTCCCTCAGTGCTCTCCTGCACAAGCGCGGTATCAACATCCGCTACCTCGGAAAAATTGCCGAGCTTGCCGATAAGCCTGACCCACGTCTTCAGGCTTTGAAGCGTTTGATCGTCCAAGAGATGATCGCACGTGGCTTCAAGCACTTCGCCAACTCCAAGCTTCGTAACATTCCTGCTCCTTTCGCCGCTGCCTGCGCCGCACACCTCCTCAACTGTCTTCTAGGCGCAGAGGCAAACCCAGAACCTGTCGCAGAGTCTGACAGTAGCCTCAAGGCCATCTACCCTGAGGCTGACTTCAGCTACGAGAAGTTGACTCCCGAGAGCCTGAAGAAGGAGGTCATTGCACAGGTCGCTCTTCGCTACCGCTACAACCTCAATGCCCTTGGCGGAGCCTGGGTTGAGACTGGCAAGGAACTTCAACTCCTCCGTGAGGTCTCACTCAAGCTTGGTCTGCAGCTTGAAAGCAAGCAGTATGCGTTCACCAAGGAGGCCCTCTCTATCGCCACCCCTGCTAAGCCGACCCCTGCTCCTCAGACCAACGGCAACTCCGCCTCGGGTAAGAAGAAGAACAAGAACAAGCAGGCTTCACCCCCTCGCACCGAGAGCCCGGCTCCTGCTCGTACAGCACAGACCTTCCATGCTGATGATGTCCTCAATATCGTTCCCGTGATCAAGGAGGCTTCACCCAAGAGCTTGTTGGCTGAGGAGGCTCTCGAGGCTGGTCGTATGTCTGTTGCACAGGACCAAAAGGAGCTTGGTCAGGAATTGTTGCTCGAGTCCCTACAGCTACACGAGCAGATCTATGGAGTGCTACACCCCGAGGTCGCCCGCGCCTACCACACGCTCTCCAATCTGCTCTTCAACTTGGATGATAAGGCTTCTGCTCTTGAGCTCGCTCATAAGGCTGTCATTGTCTCGGAGCGTACCCTTGGTGTCGATCATGCTGACACTGTCTTGGCTTACCTCAACCTGGGTCTGTTTGAGCACGCCTCGGGTAATACTAAGGGTGCTCTCGTCTACGTTCGCCATGCTCTTGAGCTGTGGAAGATCATCTACGGTGCTGACCACCCTGACTCGATAACTACTCTTAACAATGCTGCTGTCATGCTGCAGGCAATGAAGCAGTATCACGAGTCGCGTATCTGGTTCGAGGCTTCCCTTGCCATCTGCGAGGAAGTCTCTGGAAAGAACTCCATCAACACCGCTACCTTGTTGTTCCAGACTGCTCAGTCGCTTGCCCTTGATAAAGATATGCGCGGCGCAGTCAATCGTATGCGTGAATCGTACAACATCTTTAAGGATGTGCTCGGTGCTGAGGACCGCAACACTAAGGAAGCCGAGAGCTGGCTCGAGCAGCTTACTCAGAGCGCTGTCAGCCAGCAGAAACAGCTCAACGACATTGCCGCTGGCCGCATTCGCCGCGTCCAGCTCACTGGCAGAAACCCTCTCCGGCCAGCTGCCGCTACACCTACTGTCAGCGAGCATGCTGATACCGTTGGTGGCCCTCGCACTCGCCCTGGCACCGGTGGTGTTGATCAGCGTAGCATTGATGAACTCCTCAAGTACATCGAAGGTGATTCACCAAAGACACCCACCAAGAAGCGTGGGCAGACCAACCCTAGGAGGAGGGGCGGAAAGAACTAAGGTTATGCTTCACAAAAGTCATCACATGATTTCAGCAACGGCCTCATTACTGTAACACTATTGCGTTTTAGTTTTCTGTGACGGCCAAGGCATTTCAGCACTTGGCAGCGTCTTAAATTTGTTGGCTCATTGCGCTGGACTTTAGCATTGCTGGCTTCGGGGAGTTGTGAGGTTCATACGGGTTGTAATACTAGGCCTCTTCTTGCCATCTAGACTAGGGAGGACAGGTATGACAGCGGCATGGTGATGAACTAGATGTATTCAATGCAAAACGGTCTCCTCTTTTTACAAGCAACTCGATGTTGAAACAGCAACTACAAATGTGATGGGTAACCCAAACAAAGCAAAGTTCGCACAGACCACCTTTTTTATGATGACGTCCGCCCAAACAAACTTCGCGATCGCAACAATTCGCACCCCAGCCCCCCACAACACCTACCACACCACAAGCCCACGCGGCGCATACCTTTCAATTTCCATTTCGCACATTCAAACCCCTGTAACACGCGCAAAGATACGCGCAATGGCAGAAATTATCGAACGCGACGAGGCCACAGTCATCCCGGCGCGTGGACTACGGCGTTCGCGCCTTCCTGCGCCCCTCCGAGTTCCTATTCTCGTTGTACTCAACCTGGGCATTAATACACTGCTCTGGCAGACGGTAGCGCAATTTATACCACCTGAGCTCGGTTATGTCAGCAGGGTGCCCACCGACGACGATGTGTACACACTATACAGTCCAGTCGCGCGATTGATTACAAAGATCTTAACCCTCTATGCTACATGGGCAGTTGGTTATGACTGTAAGTAACGCGGTCATATTAGGAGAGTTCCTATATCTAAAGTGCGCAGTCTATGATGTGTCGGCCCTCACCCTTCTGACCAACGCGCCGTATGCGTACCTTCTTTCGACCTACTACCAGATCTCTACCATGACGATTGTGGCGTACATGAATATTGAGGTTCTTTCCATCGCCATTCCTACTTATCTTCTCCGTCCCAAGTCGCCTGTCCATCGTGCTGGTGTACCACTGCGCAATCGCTTTCTCATCAACAGCGTTCAAGTCCAGTTCTCCAACGCTTTGCTCGCCATCTGCGTGTATGTCGTGGTAATCTGGGGCGGCCTCAGGACTGGCTGGATAAACTATTTTCTCGTCACCTTCTTCGATATCCCCACACTCGAAGCCGCCTACCTCGAAACCCCTGTCTCCATCGCAGCAAAGGTATTCACTGCAGGTTTCGCAGCCAAGGAGTTCCTCCTCAACCCATCGATCGCGGCACAGGTGCAGCCCGGTCAGGCGACGCCTGTCGCGAACTTTGACGCGAGCACTGCAGATTTGCAGTCCACACTCAAGCACAACTTCTGGTACTTTGGACGCCGTACCAGAACTTTGATTCAACAGACCTGGGTTCTATGCTTCTTCTTGGTCGCGAATACAGTGCAGCGCTGCATGACACTAAATGGTACTGAGTTCAATGGTGCTGTAGGGTATGCGGGTATTTGGGCTTTTGCCAATGTCATCGTTGCGGCGTGGTATGCGTGGGTGGGCGATACCAGCACTGACTACGTTGTCAACTAAGCGAAGCTATTCAGATACGGAGGGGTGGACTTTTATTTTGGAGGGATTGTTAAATCTTGTGGTAGAACAGAAGAGTGACAAGAGCAGGACAGGCTGTATGAGGGCATGTCAGGCGTTGGTATTGCATTGTAAGCATAGATTTGATCTTTACGCAATCATTAGCTTGGGATGTGCGCAAGCTGCGCTAAGGCACTTATGTAGGAGGATGAGTAGATACCATTTTTTAGTACATCATTTCCATAGTTCTAGTTCAGTTCCGACTTTTATACTTTGACAAAAACCGAGGCTCAAATTCAAGTCCTCTTGAATCAAAAAATACATGGGTCTCAACATGTGTAAACCACCAATCCTTCAGATTGCATGTGCATTTACTCCACGTAAAAAACTTCCTCGGTCTGCCCCCACCACCCCGGCCCCTCCTTACTTCCCACTGCGCCTTCCACGGGAGACTCTTGCATGCCATCCGTCATGCGCCACCATTCCTGCACTTTCGGGTTCGCAGCCATGCGTGCCATGTCCTCGTCAAAGGCGTGGCCAACGTATTTAAAACTAGCGAAGAGCGTTGGGCGTGGGGTTAGGGAAAGGAAAATACTGTCTGTCGGCCACACGTCAGTTGTGTATATGGAGAGAGCCAGAGAATTGGAGAGTCAGGTAGAGGCATGCTTGTTCCCTATAGCTACAAGAGCTGTTGAAAGAACCTCGCTTGGCAGCTGTTCTGATGTTTAAGCATGTTTGAGGATGTCCAGCAAGATATAGAATACAGTCTTGGGAAGAGGGAGAGTCATACAGTCCCTCACGTTTGAATCCTTGATCTGTTCAAGCACCTCTGGCCAAACTGCTGCGTGGCACTTTTTGTACTCGTCAATGCATTCTGGGCGTAGGTAAAGCCATTGACCAATGCGGCGAGGGCCTTGGTTTGTTGACGCCATGATGGAATGTAGCTTGTTATGGCTAAAAGAGGCAGTGAGAATAGGTGTTTGGGATGTATTTAAGCAAAACAAAAGTTAGAGAGAAGTTGTGGGAGAAGGCAGGGCACGAGATGTGTGGTTGTGAGGGGTGGTGGGGTAGCTTCATAGACAGTGGGAGCTCGGTCGGTTCATCTTAGACCGAGGTGTGCTTCTGTGTACACCGAGATGAAGTTAAATCAGGCAAGGCTCTTTGAAGAAAAATACGTCCGAGGATTTACATGGTAAACATTTGTGACAGCAGCATGTAAGACATAATCTCAGAGAGGGTTTGACCATGGATGTATGGATTTGGTCAATCTCGGTCGAAGTAAATTACACTGCGATAAGAATACGTAGTTTGAGATTGAGTTCATTAACTCATGGGTATATGTCATAGCTGTGCTTGAAAGTCGTTTAAGCCTTTGGCTCATAAAAGGCTCTTGCTTACACAAGATATCTGTATCCCTTCATTAATCTCTGTCCCTCCTCGATAGTCACACCTTCCATCTGAGCGGTGTGCTCAGTAACGTCCCCGTGTGTCTCCCAGGCTGTCTCGCCAGCATCTATCTTCTTATTTAGGTCGATCAGGATCATGCGGAAAATGTAGCAACCGACGATAGTGACACCGAACATGGCCGTGACAATACCGTAACTGCCTCTGTAGCCATTGTCAGGTAAGTTCCACACGTACGATCCTGCGATGTTTCCAAGCTGCGAAAAAGCGTTGACCATAGCAATTGCAACTGCACGCTTGGCCGGGGGGCGAGGGAACGAAGACGAGATCCAGGAGTAGAAGACGATGAAGCCAGCGTAAGCGGAGGCCTGCAGGAAGAGTGCGACGTAGCGACCAGCAGTGTTCAGTGTGCACATAGAGATGATAAAACCGATGAGCCCACCAATGATGGGACCAACGATGTGCCAGAAACGTTCTTGTGTGCGGTCAGCATGCCACGCGTTGATAAGCGAGACAATGCAAGCAAATGCCCACGGAGGAGCAGACATGAGCAGAGTGGTAATGTAGCCGAAACCAAGAGTGCGGGTCAGTGTTGGGAAGAAGGCATTGAAGGACAAGCCGACAACGTAGGCAGTGAATGTCAACATAAGAACATAAATCTTTGAATCCTTGACGGCCATGATCAGGCCAGCAAATGCAGATTCTTCAGCACTGTCTTCATCGGCTTCACCGACATCTTCGGTCATGCGGAGTACGGCGACCGCGCGCTCTTCCTCTGTGAAACCGCGCGAATTGTGGGGAAGATCAGGGAGGATAAAGAGAGCGGCAATGGCGATAGCCATTGTCGCGGCGCCTTCGATCCAGTACAGCCACCTCCAAGCGCGGTGGCCAAGAGTGCCCTCCATGTTTGACAAAACAGCGGCACCGACAAGTGAGGAAAAGGCATTGGATATGAGGTTACCGCAGAAGAGGATGGCGTTGCGGAGTGTGAGCTCGCGGCGAGTGTACCATTTAGACAGAATGAGGAGGGCACCAGGAAGGAATGCAGCCTCAACGAAACCGATGAAAAAGCGAATGGCGACCATGCCAGCGAAGTTGGTCACATTTCCGGAGAGGGTAGATATCATGCCCCAAACGAGCATGACAGCACCGATGTACAGAGATGGCCGAGGAATGCGGTTGATGATCATATTGGAAGGGACCTGCATCACTGCAAAGATGTGAGACTGATGAAACACTGGTAGACTAAGATTGTGACTTACAGATGTAACCAACATACAAAATGGACAAACATGTTGCGTACTGCGTGTTGTCGATATCAAGATCCTCTTGCAGACCTCCAAGACGCGCAGCAGCGATGTTGTTGCGGTCGAGGTAGTTCATAATGTAGATCAGCACGAACAACGAGCATCGCGCATCGAGCTTGCGCTTCAGTTTCTTCTCGACCTCAGCTCTTCTCTCTGGACTCATATTGGCAGCGAGTCCACCGTGGGCCGATGTGGGCGCCACCTCATGGCCCTGGGTGTCCATCTCTGTACCTTTCTTGATGTCGGCCATTTCAGAAGCACTACAAACAAAGTGCGACTGGGTTCGAAGTGTCCAATCGTGTCTCCTACCAGACAGTGATTAACTAAGTGTTATTTATACTTGATCCGGCTGTACGTCTGCGTGATCAAGTGCCGACCCGTGTGTCTGTTTTGCGGGACCTCCATGTTGTTACCACACTTACCCCACGCCCCCGGTTCACCGTTACATCACTCATAGTGCGTTGGGTAGAATTTTCTCATGGGTCTGGCAGCCAAGCGCCTATGAAATGTCGCGTCCGTTTCCGGATTCGGTATACTGTAAAATGCGGGGAATGCTCGCGTCAACGGCGCCGCCGATCTCCTGAACAAGAGTGTATGGTCCGACAAACAATTTGTGCTGCCGCCGTCTCGTTATTGTAATTCAGTGCACGAGTCGTGGGGGTAGCTCGGAAGGCGGGTGTTAAATCGGCTGACTGTTGCTAGTATAGTTACCGCGGTCTCTGAGTCTGCTGCTTCCTGCAACACGCTGATGGCTCATCAGACGGATTTAAGCTCAACACTAGTTTATCTCTCGAAGTTTTGTTGAGCCGCATGCAAGAGACGCCGCTACTGAATCCTGGCCCGCTTTGCTACCACGGCTCAAGGTCGGAAGAACCTGGGGAGATTGAAAGATTAAAAGAGGAAGTCATTCAGCGGTCTACTTTGCCGACCTCAAGGCTAGGTGCGCACTGCGCTCATACTGCTTCGTGTGGGCCACATCACCCTTTCACATTTGAGGCTCTGCTAGGATGCTCCACAATCTATCGGATGGAGAGACACGGGGCATGGTGCCATGGGGACTCCAGTCTCTAACGTCACACGACACTCGACAGACATGTCAGCTGGAGTCTGCGGTGGTCGATGGCAATTGTGTGTTTTCCCGTGAAGCAATAACTCTGCAGCAAGTGCTGGCAAATGTATCTTTTGCATACCCATTACCTTGTGTATGGTACTACCTTACCCTCCCTCATAGCAAATTTATTAAGTATCTTCATTGGATGCCTTGACTCATGCGGCTCTTCGGCGCGGCATCTCTAGCGGAATCTCCTCAAGGTTGACCCCCACGCTACTCCAAAGTCCAGGACAACTCCCCACTTCTACTCCAACAATTTGCAGCCCGGACCTCTGGCAAAGAGAATGGCCCGGGGTTCTAACATGACCGAGTGCGAGCCGACTGACCTAGATCTAAAGTTTAAATCCTAATTCGCGTGGATTTGCCGCAATAGACGTCTTGTGGAAGAAACCTCCACAAGACACTTGGTGCATATTTGGGCCGATGCACCCCTTCCTTGGCTGTCTGGGACAGTGTGCAATAACGGGCACTGCAGGTTGAAGTTATACACGTTTACCTCTGCTGGTCTATACTCTTTCGTTTGTTCGTTCGATCGGCCTATTCGATTTTCTTTCTTCTCGTCTACCAACGCCCCTTCATTGTATCTTTATTCTCGCTGGCTTACGCCCTTTCGCGAGTTAAAGTTTGAAATGTGTCATCGTAACGGTATGCTTTGTAATATGCAATTACAAAACATTCGTGGGTATATGTTTTTCCGGAGAGCATTGCGCATGAACAACTAAGGTGGTTTCAACATCATACACAGAGTCAGCACTCATAGCAGTGGACTTGCTCCAACTTCCCCCAAGAATCCTCTAACGCATCGTTGAATTGAAGTTTATTCGAAAAAGCACTTGCACTAAAAACGTTATCATTTTTTCCCCTTAACATCTGCAATGCTCGCTCTCAGCTATGCGACTGAGATTGACGAAACCTATTTGCAGAAGCCGGTGTACGAGTCGACACGGAGTTATCATTCCATTGCTACCGCCTTACAATCCAGCCGTTGACCCCTCTGGTTCAAGTATAAGTAGTCCTGTTGGTCAAGGAAGCCGAGGCTTCAATGAATAGCATGTGCAATGAGCACCTTGACGATGAGGTTGAGCCCGAAAAGCTTGCAGTCCAATTGTCACGTCATGAGATCATCCCAGCCCAACACTCCTCTCAAAGTCAGAATACAGCAAAAGTCAAGGTTAGAGGAAAGATGAGAGAAAATCGGTAGGCTAATAGCAGCAGTGGCAGCGCAGGAGTCAGGGAAGGGGTTCATTTGAGCGTCGACACTTTCCCAGACAGGAAATTTACATACGTACTACGCCTTTTACGTACGTGTTTTGTCTTCTTTCACCCGTAGCGTAGCCTGAGAGTCAAATTTCCGCGCTTACGGTACTCCATTATATCTACACAGTACCGTATTACGACGCGTTGGATGCACTGTTTCGACGTGTGCGGCGATAGTCTGCTTGAAAACTCTCGGCTTAGATATGCAGTTCGACACAGAAGCCAGCTGAAGTGAGGTTGTGAGGCCGCCCTTATCTGGAAGTATGGTGTTGAGCTTACGTACGTCGACCACAACGGCTCGTCGCTGAGGCTGTGGCCTCGCCAGCTCTGCCATGCAAATCGAAGCAAGAATGACGGGAAGAAGATGAACAACTATCACCATATCGACTAACATATGCTCAAGACGCACAAGATTAACCCTACCATATGTGGGCAGATCAAATCAACGGTGACCGGTAGGTCACCATTCAAAGCACCCGCTCGAATCCCAGGCGGAGCCTCCCCGCCATCTCGTACGCCGTAACATGAGGGGGATTTTCTGAATGCTTCTATCGACTGTATCATACAAAATGATGTAAGTTTTCTTCAGGTGGTGTCATTAGAAACCCGAGACCTACGTATCTGAAACCGAATCGGCATGATGCACGCCCTGCCGAGCTCAACAACGACTGTCTTGCGATATATACTATATAGCCGGGGGCCCGTAAAGAGGTGGTGGTGGAGATGGTGAGTGGATTGGCCAGCAAGGTGGCAGTAAGTGTTGATTTTTGGACGCCGAGGAATAATTCCATGAGCTTCCTCAGGTCTCCCGGCTTGACGAGTACTTTGGCGACCTACGAGAGTACCTTATAAACCTGAGTGCCACTCATCAAGATTCACTCGCAGATCCCTGGCTCTGGAGGCTTCAGATTGGTCGCACTCGGTATTCTGTTGTGTTCAAGATGGCGCGCGATAACCTCACCATACCGTCTACCAGCTGCGACTAGAAGCGCGCGTTCAGCAAGGCGCGCAGAACAATCACCATCGATCAATAATGATCGAACCGCTCTCAGTAGCATTATTATTGAAGCCCTCCAGCTGCAGAAGAATTGGTTCAACCGCAGCGTCGTACCGAGTGAGCTGGCGGATCTACAGGTGTTCCTATTAACCCCAGAGGATGAGATGGTTGTTCAAAGCCCATCCACCGAGTCACAGGCATCTATTGCCACTGAGGGTTGAAAAACCTCACCACCAAGATGTAACTATATTTGGGTACTTTCAATCGAACTCCGACCGCACTACGCTCCGCACTACGTTTCGATTCGAACAGTGAAGCTCATGGTGATCGAACAAAACGAAGCATTACCAAATCCCGATCGAATGCAGTGAGATAAGGCTGAATCGAATCGAACTACGTTACGTTGGGAGCGCTGGTCTTCACCGTCGGTACCGGCAACGCACACATCAGATTGTTTGGTCTCAAAAACCTCTTATATCTGTCTCTCGTTGCGTAAGGCACGTTCTGTGTCCCACATATAATTTCGAATCATCGCAAAACTTCTCGTGCTGAACCAAGAGCGTCAACTGAGAAGTGTCCACGCCCATGTCTTGAACAAATTTGTCAGTCTCAATAGTGCGCACAGCCACCTTTCTTACTATAACTACTGTTACTCGATCCCGTTTCGGACATTCCTAGCTTTCGTTCGCATCACAGATAGGTCGTGGAAGCGAAGGTTTCTAAGAACCTTCGAAGGTTCGTCCCGGCACACATGATGGATAGACATAGCAATGCATTTCGTTGGTCTGCTTCCGAGTACAGGCCGTTTGTTTCTTGCTTCTACTTAGACATACGAGTTGAAAGGCTTCATGGATAGCCTCCTCGCGAGGTTTCATAAACTTGTGCGCTGTCACAATCGACCATGAAGACAAGTCGTGGCTAGCCCCAGAAGATTCTCTGGATTGAACTGATTCATTTTCTGACTTTATAATGAGCCGAGAAACTTTGGAACTCTTAAGAATTATCTTTCTTCGAAAAGAACAGTTGTTTTTGCTAGCTAAGCGCTGTTACTACGGCGTCTTAGATTGGGCTTCAATGCTGGTAGTGTACTATGAGGTAGAATCTACTCTGATACAATATAATTGGGCTTTCTTTAATATCCATTGACAAATAGTCCCGCTGTCTGTCTGTTTCAAAAATTACACAGGCAACCCGAGGAGCTGCTCTACTCGTATTGTATTTGAGGTAGATCACAGCTGATGCGAACATCGAGACGTATGTGGCTATTGCTAATGCATCACGATTAGCGCGTCTTAAAACTACATGTAATAGAATATTTCTAATGCACTGTTACAGTTCCCCTGAAATCCCTTGGCTGCATAGAGTTTCTTGATGCAATAGCACGAAAAGCTCTGCAGAAAGTATCCGCATCTGGATTACGGTAAGGTTGTGTCTCAGCAAACCAAGAAAGATTGCTTGAAGAGACACAGATTAATGCTGATGTTATAAGATATCACATTTAAAAACAGCACAGGGAACCTCTCAGATTCAAGGCGGTTTAGTGCATGAAGCCTTCTCAACTGCCATGCCTACCGGTGGAAAGTCCGGGGTACCCTTAGTGCGCCAAAATAAAGTTTCAACCTTTGGGCCACCCCTCCCTGATCACTGCTTTCCTAGTTCTTTCTAGATGATGGCCAAAAGCCTTCCGCCTTCCCTTGGCAGCCAAGACGCGTGGCTTGACGATCTGTGGTGAAGAGCTGCACTATCCTCAGAGAAGCGAGCTCTACCATCTGGGCGATGCCTACTATGACATTTTAGGTGGGACGTGGTAATAACAATCGACCTTTGAGGTGTGAGAGACATCGACTATAGTCAATGGACTACCCATCCGATGGATGGTGAGTCTACAAGATACGAAGCAACCACACGGCACAGCACATATTCCGTAATCAAAAGGCAAAGGCAGTAACTATATATCATGAATTTTGTTTAAACAAAACTGGCTTTCGGAAATTATGAGATTGTATTTGCTACAAGCTGTGTCCGGCTGAACGACAACTATGCTTACATCTGGGCATTCTGCCATGGTACCGCACGAGTGGACGCCCCTGTCGATCTAGCCCACAATTTCAATCAGGATTATCCAATTAGCATCCATTTTACCGGTTGCGCCATTCCTGTGTTTTGTTATTCAATGGCTGCTCTCCACTCACTCCGCAAATCCAGACTGGCTAGCTTTCCGTCCTAAAAAGGCTGTATCGGGCTATATACAGCTGTTTCTTGAGCAAACCCATAATCAATAGACCATTTATGTAAACCTTTCATATTTCCCACACTACAGAGTCCAGCCACGGTCGATATAGATCGTAGCTGAGACCTGTCGTGTACGTCAATACTGGGATAACAGTGCTTCTAGGGTATCTGTTGCAGGGAGAAAGTCAATATGTTAATCCTTTCAGTACTCTCACTTTAACAATAGCATGATAATAACTCCATGATTACATGAGGCAATTGACTGGCTGTAACTTGGTTATAAGGAAAACTACGTAGACGATATGGAGGTTTCACTGTTTCTATCAGGCGAGTGTAACACATTGCAATTTGAGCACTTGAAATAATTCAAAGTTCAGGTCTCAGATCCGTCTCCGCCAGCAAGCCCTAAGCCACTGTATGTCCGTACTTGTGCATTGGACACATTGCAGAACTCCGCGTCTTGGGTTGCAGATTCGATAGTGTCTATTCAGATGGGTTCTAGACGGCGGACTTAAGATACTTCATACTATGCTATAGTAGTACTTGATGAGCCTTGGTTATGACGTTAATTGGACATACGATCATAGCATCTTGGGTCTCGATATTATCTATAAAAGCCACTTCCGGCGTCGGTATGGTAAGGCATTTGATTCCTCACTTTACCCACTCTAGAAGTACTTCAATTTTTTCAGTAACAATCAGAACTACTAACAATGAAATTCCCATTGATCGTAACTCTGGCCTTAAGTGCTGTGACTCTTGCTGCTCCTGCTCCAACTATCTACAAGGACAAGGATTGCATCCACAAAAAGCCCTATGTCCACTACTCCGACGATTGGAAGGGTTGTGTTGCGTACAATGCCGATGAACTGAAATACAAGCTAAGCTGTATCTGGTACCAGCCCAAGCTCAAGGTGAGTCCATTGTAGCATTAAGACCGTTCTATTAATGATAGCTAATAACTGCACAGCTCTGCAAGCCAGATATTTATAAGAGCAAAGACAAGGAGGAGAAGGGGAAGGAGAAGCGGGAGGCTGAAGAAAAAAGCAAGGAAGAGAAAGACAAGGTTCGTTTGATCTCAACGACATGAAACGCAATCGCTAATGATGAAAAGTGGGAAAAGGAAGAAAAAGAGCGTAAGGAGAAGGTAAGAGGCTACATTTCATTCCATTTAGTATTTTGTTCACTTTTGCTCACTTTTCCCAGGCTGAGAAGGAAAAGGTTCGTCTAGTCATGGCAGCATCCATAATCACTCCCATTACCAATCACTAATGCTGCATAGAAAGAAAAGGAAGAGAAAGACCGTAAGGAAAGAGAGGAATGGGAGAAAGAGCAGAAGAAGAAAGAGGTGAGTGGCGCACCCTTGATTTCAAAACGCTTCTTAGCAGTCGCTAACGTATCAAAGGCCGAAGAAAAGAAAGAAAAGCTTAAAGAAGAGCTCGAGAAGAAGAAAAATGTGAGATATTCTATAATAGAGCTGGTGGTTAGAGCAGATTTTAACGCTGAATCATAGGAACTTTACTGCAAGCTCAATCCCCACGATAAGAAGTGTAAGCACTAAGTGATCAACTATGGCTGAACGTTTCTCTCTTCAGCTGTAGTGATGAGAAATTCACACTCCTTTGCGTGAATTTGGCTTTTTCCAATTCCATCAGCAATGCCGAGCGCTAAAATTTTGATTCTCTCGCTCAAGCACAAAAGGTCTCGGTAGCTTTAGTATTTAGTTTTAGGCTTTGAATAAAAATGCTAGCAAATACACCGTAACTATCATCTTCATCCTCATAATTCCTCGCAAAGAGAGGAGTGACTAGATGGGCCCTAATAACATGCTCGAGCTGACCCTCGACATGGCCATCCAATTCGCTCAACAAGTTTATGAGGGCTTGTTGAAGGACACTAATTCTGAAGCTCAAGCCTAGCCTTGTTCGTACTCAAATCGTTTGTTTCTTATGCTTCAAGGCTGCCGCTTTCCATGATGGAGAAGAGACACGGTGGAATTTGTAGGGTTTAAATTAAATGAGACGGCGTTGTTATTGGGCCTTCCGTCGTCCAGCCTTTGCTCCGACCCGTCTGAGAAAATGGTGACATCCTGGGGGGGGGGGGGGGGGTAGATGTTGCCACCAGTGTTTGAACCTTTCCGCTGCCACCTTCTTCTCTAGACCTTCTGTGGGATCAACTCTGCAGCCGGGGGTATAGTGGGGAGGAACGAGGAGGGGTTGCGGAACGGGTTGTAGTAGATAGCCGTGTTGAGGGTTTCCGGCCCCCGTACCACGCCTAATAATCGGTATCTCCATCCGTTGGGCCAAGGGATGACTGCAGTCAACCGTCTGGAGGTGTACTACGAAACGTGATTTGGCATTCTCAAGAGCCACGTTCCAGATGGTAAGCCCGCTTCCCGGAACAGGATAGTTGTGGGAGTAGTTCGGTACACTGGGAGTACTCCTCTCGCCGCAAGAGCTAGGGTTTTATCCACAGTGTCGACATGCCATCCGAGACGTGTGTCAATGGCCTTCGTGCCGCGCACCGTTGTGCGATACCTTTTTCGGTCTCCATACCATGCTTCACTTCCGTAGGGCAGGCGAGGCAGGACGCAGGTGATCACAGCCTTGCGCAGTGAGCATGCCGGAGGGCCGCAAGTGATCTTGGCCAGGCTTCTGATATGAGCCGCGACTATATGAGCTTTGGCAGCTCGAGGTTGTCGGGGTGGAAAATTCTTCAGATGCCATTGTTGCGCATCAGCGCTGCTGTGGCATGAGAGAGAACTTCGATATTTTCGTATTTCAGGGTTGCCCTAGCTGAGTTCTGTCCAGAATGGCAGAAAAAAGAGGTGTTCCACAAAATTGGAAATTTGGTGTTCGGTGTGGTTAGGAATAACAGATTGTGGAATTAATATTAAACAAACAGTCAGTGAAAACAACAAAGCTATCTGATAGGGTGAGGTGGCCGAGTTGGTTATGGCGCCAGGTTAAGGTTCCCTTCCTTAGCATTGCTTAGTGATAAGCTTCCTGGTCACGAAAGTGGCGCGGGTTCGAGTCCCGTCCTCATCAACATATCGTCTGATACATTCAGATACTCCAGGTCCTTTTTTTAAATCTCAAATTTCAATTCTTGCACAGATGAAAAGATAAGACACACCTCTCTTGTAAGAGGTTGCTCACACACGAACCGCCTTCACTTTAGCGCCTGGCGCGGACCCAACACCCCATGGGAGTTCACAATGTATATAAAGGCAACTGCCAAACGTATTGGGACGTTAATTGTTGTTATCAAGAAGTGACGGGTCACTTTTTGGCCGTATTGGGTATCGCGCGGATCGCGCACCCTGCAATGCATAAGTATACGGCCACGTCCAACATCGAGAGGATTTCGACGTCACTGCTAGCCCTTGCTACGTAGGAGATTCGTGGTACAATACAATCTACTCTCTACACTCAATACATCCTTGAACCTTCATTCACTCTGTGCTATTGCGTAACTGTAGACTAGCGCACCGCGACATCTACGGGTAGTCGATTAACAGCGTCCCAAATACCCCCCCCCCCCCCCATTTCACGGGCGGGTATACCGACATTAATAGGATACTAGTAGTGCTAATACAGTAGAGAGCCAATTCAGAATGTTGCTGTACCGACATTTGAGGGGAAGTGTGGACGATAACGCTTTTCTTGGCTCATTCAAGGGTGACACGCGATACTGTGAAGTGTTCCTATTTTTGTGTACAAAGGCAACTGCCGAACATACCCGGACGCTGATAGAATAAAACAACAAGCCTTGTTCCTTGACATGCTTGGAATGGTCACCTTGTCAATGGGCCAATCAACCCCTTCTTTGCGTTTTGGTATCCCACATTAGGATCGAGTCAACATGGCCTTGTATTGATGGAGAACTGCGCACTCTTGCAGATTGATATCCGACTGGAGCAGGTAACATTTTGTAGGTAAGGCTAGGTCGGATGCACCGGTTTCTTCGCTTGGCGTGGTTTCGTGGGCTTTGGGCTACAGAGAGAGGCACAAGAGAAGTGACAAGTTGCAGGAGAGCCGTTGGAAGACACATCATAAATATCGGTATCAATTTAACTACTTTCTGACCTTCAAATGCCTTCCAACCCTAACACAAACACAAAACAAAAATGTCCAGCAACAGGAACCGGCAGCTTGCAAAACCTTACTCTTACAGCGAAAACAACAACACAAGCAGCTCGAGACGAAAGACGAAGAGCATGTACTAGAATATGACATGGCGGAAGCAGGGTTAGAAATAAGAGGCTGACACATTGAGCCAGAGTTACGGTCGGAGGGGTAGCAGGCTTACTTTGTGCATCGTTGTTGAACAAGATTTGGGACTTTCCTTGGTAGCCTTGCGTGTAGAATGTCTGGATTTGCTTCACCAAGGGAAAAAGTGAAATTTGTCGGTATGCCCGGCCGTGAAATGGGAAGGTATTTTGGACTCTGTTGATCGACTGCCCACAGGTATCGCAGAACGCTAGTCCATGGTGGCGCAAGGGCACAGGTTAAGAGAAGGGTGTAAAGGTTGTTTTGATCAGAAATAGTACCTTTTACTATACTACGAATCTCCTACGTAGCAAGGGTTGGCAGAGACATCGAAATCCTCTACTAGCTTGACAGTCGAAGGTTCAAATTCTCAGGCTTGTTCTTCTACCGAGAACTATGAACAACAGATATTGCCACTGCGACAATGCGATTAATATCATGGTGGAACTATGTTGCGATCTCCGAGTGAGAAGCGTAAAGTTGAGCGGCGATCAAGGATAGGCAGTGAGAGACGAGGAGCAATTTAAGGAAACAGAAAGCCGGCCAGAGAAGCTGACTGAGTCCTGCGAGGAGGGGCCCAGTCAAGGGATGTGTACAGTGCACGAGGAGGCGAGGCAGGAGAATTGACTATGGGTTGAGAGAGTTAAACAAATAACTAACTTAAATCTATATGTCCAAAAACGGAGTGCAGCACTTCAAAAGCCCTCGAATTGTCTAGAACAGGCCAGTGTAAAATTACAAAGCCTCCGTCTACACCGAAAATCAAGTCAACGTAATTGGCACGCAATAATAGATTGAAGTTGCAGAGCCGCGCCAAGCCGCTAACCGTGCTGCGACTATGACATCGCGAATGAGGACATTGTGGCAGGAAAGGAGGACCGGTGATATCGAGATGTGCTCGTAGGAGTGTTTAAACTCCAGTGTGAAATGTATTGTGTTCACTGCTGTGGCGCATTTGACAGCCAATCACCCTTCATCCACCGCTAGCTGCCACTACTTTGAGTAGAGTTGTATGTTATGAAGATATGTACAAAACGCCATCGCCCAGGAGCTCGTTGTCTAATAAGCTAGCCAGCAAGAGACATGATTCGGTCCTACCGTTCATGAGCAGACCCTGCGATCCAGATAGCAACCCTTACATAACCTAGAAGCGCAGAGATAAGGAGATAGTGCGAAGTGTAGAGATAAAGCGCAGAATCAAAAATGCCCAGAATGTCCAAAACAAAGTGCAACCCAAGATATGATCCACATCAGCACTTGACGGATCGCCCCTCTTGCAGTCGAGATCCAACGCGGTAGAAGGAGGTGGGTATGCTAATAACGCGAACCATGAATAACCTAACCCTAAACCCAATTTATGCCCCTATTCATGCAATGCTGACAGTCGAACGCAAGCGTTCGTAGATTTAATGTTGATAATGCTGGATGCCGGTGGTTCACTACCATCGAACAATGCTTGCGCCAGGCGTTGGCCTAGCTGCGAGGCATGGAGCCCATGGCGATTAGAGCTTCGATTGCGTCGCGCTCAGCGCCAGACCCAGTAACTCCAGGAGATGCAGTAAAATAAAGGGATGGAAGAGGGGTACCGCCCATAGCGGGTGTACGAGACGAAACAGACGCGTTGAAGCTGGCGTGCGGCAGTGAGTGGCCTTGCACCGAATAGGTACGATAGCGCGGATTGCTCGACTGCGTGCGGCTTAGGTAGTTGTAGTCACGGTGTTCGCGACGCGGGCCGCGGCGGGTCTCCCGAGAAACCTGTGGGCCCATCGTGGACCAGTCTTCTTGGTCGGTGTCATCATCTAGATCCTCGCCAAGGTCCATGTCTGAGGCCGAATCAGAGTCGGTGCTGTTACCGGAGCCATCCAGAGACATCTGGTCCGCCATCTCTTCGTCTTCACTCATTTTGTGAGGTGGCGACCAAGAACCAGCGTTCCAACTGCCCTCATAAGCGTCACGCTCCTGACGTAACTTGGCGATGTGCAGCCCGCCGACAGTGCTGTCCATACTGGCTGGTGGTGTCACTCCACTGCCACCGCGTAGGTTGCCAATAGGTACACCTTGAGATAGCGACGAGCCAGCGACACTCCACCTCCCCCAGCCGACCTTCTCAAATTTGACTTCGCCATTCATGCCGCCGCCTGCGCGATGTTCCAGCGCTGCGACAACGAGCCGCCTCGCTTTCGCGGGTGCTAGCCCAGAGAAGCCAGGAACCGAGTGGGTGAGGTGTGCCATCATCTCGCGGATGGGCATTGCACCGTGGCCAACGATGATCGCAGGCAGATGGTGTTTCGCTAGCATAGCAGCTGTGATCTGACGCGTAGCGTCCAGGCCGGCAAGTGCCTCTTTAGACAAAGCTGAAGGCTGATCTTGCGCTGCAGCATGTTCGACCGCGTCTTGCAGGTCGATCTCCATTGTTTCTGGTGTATTTACTCTACCAGCTATTGGCAAGGCTGGCATGCGCCTTTGGGCTGAGAGTGTGGGGGATATCGAGGCTGGAGGCGTAAGGAGGGTGCCTGCCGGAGCCGTATGGATGCCATCGTGCGGGATGGGGATGTTGCAGGAGGCTTGCTGAGCAGCAAAGGCTGCAGCGATGTTCGAGACGGGTTTCTGAACCAAAGCAGCCATGTTTGCAGATATGGAAATTGGTGCCGTAGTGAAGGAGCTGTCGCTTGGCAGATGCTGACGCTGTGACTCAGGAAGGCGGTGTCTGACTAAGGCAGCAACTGCACAGAGACCGGAGTTTAGGTTTTTTGTTTAAAGACAGCAGACGAGCTGTCTTATGCGACTGGTACGACAGTAGTGAGAAAGGGATAGTCAATGTTGTGCGCTGGCGATTCAAGGAGTAGGTTGCAGCGGAGCCGCTTGATCGTTGTAGGGGTCGAGCGCGTCTGGCTGATCGGCGATCCGGGGAGCTGGAAGTAGAGCCGGGGTGATCAAACAGGAGGCGCGTCAAAACGATGGGTAGCAGTATCTGTAACGAGCAGCGAAGATGTTTGCAGACAATATTCAGTGTGTGCGCGTTGTGGGTGCTTTGTAGTAGTGTGCAAGTCAGCTGCGATAAGGGCCTCTACGGCCGCTATACCCTGCATATTGAAGCCTTGGAAACTCGCTGGTCGGAAGGAGCGCGTGGCGCATGTCTGATTGGTTAGAAAAGTAGCGGCGTGCCACATCTTGTCGTAGCCGTCATCGCGAAAAGCCCCATCTGTCAGCAGGTACCCACGCAGCCACACCGAAAGCAGGGTCGATGCCCAATTTGAATGCCTTGCTTTTGTGCAGTGCCGCAAATGTCATGATGATTAGCAACATGGTAAAACTGGGTTTGTGCTTGTCCTTAACTCTCCAGAACCATCATGACTTTCATTGAAGGCCTTCCTGGAGGTGTGCGCATCGTATCCCTTCGCCCCGACACCAGCCGAGACATTGAGCCATCGTCCAGCCTCCATACCCCCATGCGTTCGCAGTCCCAACAGTCATTGGCCTTATCAGTGCTGCGCGGGGTTCCAAGAGACGCTATCAATCTCGCTCCGATCTTCGCTATGTGCGTGCCCCTCTTCGCGACAAGCACACATAGCGGCGGGACCGCAAAACAACATGCAGATTTGTGCCGTGATGAAGCGCGTCATTGAGCCAGGTAAGAAGCAGGCTTATACACGTGCCTGCATCGCTCGCAGACACCTAGCGACACATCTGGTTCGGGTGGGTCGTTCTTTGACGTAAGTGCTTTTATAACTGCGCATGTGGACTATATGTCAGCCGTGATTCGCTTGCACGACATACTTGGTGATGGCCTCGCTTGCGTTAGTCTACCTTTTCTACACACAACAGTCGGAGAATATCGTGACTTACAGACTTGAGAACATGGATTTGTTGCACTGTGCGGTTGAAGACGGCGCGATATTGATCCAGGTTCTGCTGCACAACGTCGTTCCGTGTCGTTCGTCCTTCGCATATGGCCTTCATTTGAATTTCCATCTGATGTGGGTCAGCATACATTCTCAATGAAACTATTCCCACTCTTCAAAATATCGCTCACCTCTTTGCGTAAGAACGGCTTGCTGAGGCTCGTCTCAAAGCCCACATTGTCGTACCCCTCGATAAGCGCGACACCCAGTGTGGTCGGAATGAACTCTTGTACTCCGCCAGCAGCCGCTCGCCCAGCTCCGTTATGACCCGTTGCTGTGCCGCCTCGACCTCCTCGAGCACCACTTCCTCTTCCTCGTCCGCGCCCCCTGCTTGCGCCGTTGCCAGTATTCGCTGCAGCCCCGCCTTTAGGTCGAGCGATCACGTACTCACGCTCCTGAATCTTGGCGATGTGTTCGGCCATAGTCGCATCTGTGCCAATGCCGTTGACATCCATGAGAGCGATGAGCTCAGGCTCGGTTAGGTAGCTGGGTGCTGACGTCTTGCCATCGTGCATGTTTGCTTCTGTGGGCTCAAAAGTCTCGCCTACAGTGTAGTGCGGCAGCTGTTGGCTACTTTCCCACTTGTCGTACGGGTAGACGTCAAGGTAGTTTCTTGCAATGACCCGCAAGCCGTGAGCATGGAAAATTTCAGTCCCATAGTCAACCTCAATGTCGGTAGCTTCTCCGACGGCATCCTCAGAGCAGCAGGCAAGGAAGCGGCGAACGACAAACTCGTACACCTTGCGTTCATTCTCGGTATTTAAGGCATTGGGTGCCACATAATTGACAGGATGAATAGGTGGGTGCGCCTTGTCGTTGTTACGGCCGTTACGCGGTTGATTGAACCCACCGTTCATCAGACCCTGGGCGAAGTCGCCCCAACGCGCATCCTGGCTTTGTCTTGAGACAAGAGTACGGAGATCCATCCCTCGATCAAACTGATCAGTTTCAGTGCGTGGATAACTGATCCATCCTTTAGTGTAAAGATCTTCTGCTACCTTCATTACGTCTTGCGATGTCATCCGAAGAAATCTGCTGCCCATCTTCTGCAGCTCAACTGTTGTGAGAGGGAGTGGTTTCCATTTCTTAGTAGGCTTCTTGGCCATCTTGGTGACTTTAGCAGTCTCTAAGATCAGACAGTTTTCGAATATTAGAATCACGGCCATACGGTCGAACAAGTGGCCTCTTCGCCAATTGAATTTGACCTCCACACCGTCCTTGGTGTGATGAATCTTGATATACCAGAATGGCTCTGGGACGAAATTGCGTACACGTAGGTATCGATCAACCACAAAACCAAGAGTTGGGAACTGGCAAGAGCCGTAGCTGATCAGCTTGCCACGTTCGTCGCCCTGGACAGGGATCAAGTTCTGCAAAGCCAATGTTTGCATGCGTGTAAAAGCTGCGCCAAGACGTAGATCAAGTTCGATGCGAGCAGCGACAGCATTGGCTTGGGCATCATCTAATTGAATGGGATTCTGCGAAGCCTGAATAACATGTCTAACAAGCGTCAGCGCGGTACCAGCTGATCGAAAGCTGCTACTCACGCTCTCTCGATGTTACTGAACCGTGCGCGGTAGACTCGTAATCTAGGGTTCACCTTGAGGGCGATATCTCGTATTTCAGTCCCGATGTGTTCACCTTCCCGGTCACAGTCGGTCCATATAAACAGAATCTGAGAGCCTCTAGCTTGTGACTCGATGTTGCTTGCCACAACCTTCTTGTCCTACATGTTCGTTAGCCGCCGAGGGGCGAGTAACACAGTGGTCAGATATGATAAGTAAACTGTTGACGTACCTCGGCAATACTACTCTGTATGGGAGCATCAAAGAGATCTGAAGGTGGGCATGAGTGCCACTTCCTGTACCGTTCAGTAAATTCGTTGGCCACGATATGACCTGCAACGCATGTGAAAGTAACATCGCACTGCCCCCACTGTTGAAAGCGAAAGTCAAATCTGTAATTCTTGACCCATTGTATGCCACGAACACTATCCTGCTTCCAGTCAGCTCTTTCGTCCTCGTCTCACAATTCTTAGATAAAGTGTTTCTACGCACAGCTGTCACTCGGCTGCCGAGATGATTTGCGACTGCCTTCGCGATAGACGGCTTCTCCGCAACGCAGAGTACCTTCATTTCGTTGGTGCACTAATATCGACATTGAGCTTGAAGGCGAGATGGTGAAGAAGAAGAAAGTTTATCGCACGTGAGAGCGCGTCAAGCAGGGACAGCGCGATTCGGTCTTTTAGCGCGGCTTGGCTAATTAGCGGCCCACGGGTCATGAGGTCATTCCATTTCCACGTCTGCCGTTATACAACGGCACAAGCGTCACGACCTTTCGATCCTTTAAGGAGAGTTTCAGTCTCTACTGTTCTCATAAATTTCAAAATATACAGCAAAGATGCTGGCCCCACGCGAATATCTCGACTTGGCCCTTCCCCATGTCAAAACTCTGCCCGAATGCGCAGACTTCAGCAAAACCGTGCAGCCATACCTGCCACAGCTCTACGATCTGCCGTACAGGATCGCCGAAAGCATCAATGACAAGCAGGCACTGCAGCACATCTATGTTTCCACGAACCCCCTCATATCAGGATTAGCCTTCGCGCTGTTCATGACCCCTATCGTCTTCACTGTATCCGAGATCAATCGCAACTACTCGCAGGTCGACCGTCTCTGGAGCATCCTGCCTGTCATTTACAATGTTCATTACGATGTCTGGGCACATTTGAATGGCTTACCAGCTGGGAAGATTGACCACGTCATGGCTCTGTCGGTCATCTGGGGCGCACGTTTGACGTTCAACTACTGGCGAAAGGGTGGGTATCAGGTGGGAAGTGAGGATTACAGGTGGAACACCGTGAAGAACTACATAGGCCCTGTCCCCATGTTTGTCTTCAATATCATCTTCATCTCGTTAGCACAGAACGTAAGTACCATCACAACAAATAATGTACCGTTCGATTAACGCGTGTCGCAGATTTTGCTGTGGGTTATCACGTCCCCAACTTATGTCCTGCTCCTTACCTCGCGCATTACTGGTGACACACTCTCTGGCTATGATTCCACATTCAGCAAGGTCATGTTTACTCTCGTTGTACTTGAGTTTTTCGCCGATCAGCAGCAGTGGATCTTCCACAAAGCGAAGGATGTCTACAACAAAACTGCAAAGATCCCCAGCGAGTACAGATATACACGCGAGCAGCTGGACCGCGGCTTTAATACCAGTGGCTTGTGGGCATGGTCACGACATCCCAACTTTGCCGCTGAGCAAGCCTTTTGGGTGTCGCTCTACCAATGGGCATGTCTAGAGAGCTACACATTTACGAACTGGACCTTCGCTGGTGCTTTTTCATATCTGATTCTCTTCCAGTCCAGCACTTGGTTGACTGAGTTATTAAGCTCAGGCAAGTACCCAGAGTACAAGGTGTACCAGGAGCGCGTTGGCAAGTTTTTACCCAAGCTGCTCACGCGAAGCATGGAGGCACCGCAAACCGAAAAGGAGGCAACTGAAGTGAAGAAAGCCAAAGCCAAGGCTGTGAGAGGAAAGAAGCTGTGAGCGCACAAACAAGCATAGCATGCACCTTCCACCTCGCCATGGCAGGTTCGCTCCATGCGTTGAAATACAGTACGACACGCTGCGACGCATGAAGACCTACGTGGTTACTTGGTTATTTGTTAGGAGGGTCTACCGGCCTTATGATGTGAAGCACCTGTCTCAAAGTTCAATTTTTACTTTGTTTGGGACTAAAGGGAGCGAGGCTTGAGAGGATATCAGATGTGGGACAGTAATATGCAACGTTGTCGCTGAGTCACAATTCAGGATGCTGGTGCCCACCACATGAGCGTTCCTCCTAGCAGCCTGGGCCGGATCCACATCTCCTTCATAGATCGGTAATATACCCCACATTAGCGCAAACGTCGTAACTAGGTTGGTCGAGTGACCAATAAGCTTGTGGCTGAGCTGACGTGAGCACGGTTGCAGTGGGTGGCCAAACTCCAATCGCTACAATACGTTAATAGATTAGACTTATCAATGCAGGTGCAATTCGGCCATACAAAGAAGGTTTACTGCCACTGCTTCTGTATGCTTGTGAATGTTTTGAATGTCAGCTTACTGGAGCGTGCACGCTTCCCGCCTACAAGGTCGGTTAATGTAGACTGGGCATTCACAATGAGGAATTTGAAACTTACTGCCTAATCTAGCCAATGCTGGGCTTGCAGCCAGCGCTGACTATTTATGGGGGTAGTAGCATGAGTGTATTTCACGTCATATAAAAGGGCAATGGTAACAATAACTTGCAAACGCGCTCTGCATGCCCGTTGCACAACGTGCTGAACTTTGAATATTTTGACAATTTACGGGGCCTCACCACCCTTCAAAATACGAATCTTGTCGATCACTCCACTTGACCCAATATGGCTGAACCAGAAGGTTTCCGGGTAATTATTGCCGGAGGTGGTATTGCTGGTCTTACGCTCGCCAACGCGCTGGAAAAGGCTGGCATTGATTATATACTCCTCGAAGCTCGTGATACGATCGCGCCAAATGTTGGTGCATTTATTGGGTTCTTTGCTAATGGCGGCCGGATTCTTGATCAGTTAGGTTGCTTGGACGCCATCGAGAAGGAGACCTGCGCACTCGAGAGAAATTGTGAACGGGACAAGAATGGTGCACAGTTTGCTACTGACGATGGCATTCAACTTGTTGAAGCTCGGTGCGCGCTCCCTCTATTAGAATTGTCAGTATTTTATTTGACTAACCAAATCAAAAGGTTTGGTTATCCTGCGTTGTTCATTGAACGCGAACTTGCTTTGCGTGCAATGTACAACAGCATTGACGACAAATCCAAGATTAAGCTGCAGAAGCGGATCTTAAAAGTGGAGCACAGCGAAAAAGAAGTTGCCGTCATTTGTACCGATGGCACCACAGTCCATGGCGACGTTCTTGTTGGTTGTGACGGAGTCCACAGCGTTGTTCGTCAGGAGATGTGGCGAATTGCTCACCTTCAAGATAATAAATCATTTGATCCATCTGACAAGGATTTGCTGTTTGCCGAGTACCAGTGTTTGTTTGGTATTTCAACAGATGCGAAGGGTGTTGTTGATGGCGAGGTCACTGTCAACCACGATGAGGGCTTCTCTACCCTGATCGTTGGTGGTAAACAGAAGGTTTTTTGGTTCATTTTCAAGAAATTGGATAAGATCTGGTAAGATTAATAATACCTCTCGTTTGACATTGGCTAATATATCCAGTACGTATATGCTTCGTCTACCCATTGTCCTCTCTGCATCGATATACCCTCTTGCACATATCTCTCAAGGCAAATTGACTCTGCAAGATTCCAGACTAACAGCCTAACTTACAGACAAAATTTCAGAACTCCCACGGTACACTGAAGAGGACGCAGGAGCCTTTGCCAACAATATCCAGGACTACACAATCACGCCTCAACTGACTTTTGGGGACATCTGGAAGAACAAAACCACCTGCACTCTAGTTCCCCTAGAAGAATCTCAACTTAAGCGCTGGTCCTGGGGTCGTATTGCCTGCGTTGGCGACTGTGTTCACAAGATGACACCAAACATGGGTGCAGGCGGCAATGCAGCGATAGAGACAGCCGCTGCTCTTTCCAATGAGCTAAAGAAGATGGTTGATGCTGCCGAGAAAAGAAAGCCGAGCTATGATAACATCACGGCCTACCTTAGTACCTACCAGAAACTCCGTAATACCCGACTAACTGCTGTTTTAGAAGCAGCGAATGGCCTTACACGCATGCAGGCCCTTGCAACATTCAAAGACAAATTCTTTACATTTTGGGTACTCCCACATGCTGGCGACTTGTAAGTGACCGGTTTCAATATTAGCTGTGAGCCCCTAAACGTGATCAACTGCGGAAGACTTGAGACTAGCCAATCTTAGGCTGGGTCGTTCTGCAAACACACGAGCGTACAGCCAGCTAAACCAGGCTTCACAATCTCATCAGCGCTTTCGGCATCCTTGGCCAACATAAGAAAGTACAAGACACCACTAACCCCACATTTTAGTTCTCCGAACATCCAAAGCGATATGATTACTGGTGCTGTCAAGCTCGACTATCTTCCTATTCCTGAACGCTCATTGCACGGTACAATGCGTTTTAATCCATCTCAAGGGCTTGGACAGACCGAGTCAAAGCTCTGGAGAGCTGTGAGAGGTCTTCCATTCTTAGCCATCACGGCTGTTGCCCTGTACTTCATGTGGGGTGTTTGTCTGCCTCATTTATTGGTGCGTATCGATGAGATCTTGAAGAATGGCGTTCAGAACAACATTGGCAAACCTGAACACATAAAACCATTGCATAGTTTCTACCATATAGGTTTCATCGACAAGAGGGTCAGAGGGCTTACCGCATGTTTCGCTTCTCTCCAATTCGTCGATATCAGCTCAAGCTGGCAGACCCTCAGCTTTCTTACCGACCTTGGGGTAGTATACAGCATCTTGCTCATCGAGAGTGCTCGCAGAGCAAACATTATGACCTTATCTTATGCGTAGGTTGTTCCTTCCACTCGTCATATGCTTCGACGCCTGATAAAAAGAGAAACAGACCGCTCATCCTAGGCTACAACATGCAGTTTTTTGGAATTGGCACATTGATGGCCCTCTGGTGCTTGGTACATTACATCCAAACTCCCATTGAGAACTTCCGCGCTCGCGACATGCGTCTTACAGACCTCTCGTACACTGCCTCAGTTTTGCCTGTCATCCTTTTGACCCACTACATCCCTAACTTCGTCTCCTTCACAACCTCCGTGGATCCTCAAACCCGCCACATCGCCGAATGGATCTGGCAACCCTTCGCGGTCTGGACCTCCATTCTGCAGTTTCTCCTGAAGAAAACTGTCATGCCGGATACCGTACAAAAGGATAGGATCAAAAACCCAACTCGCGATTTACCTGTCATAACCTACACGATCTACTCACTGTCGGCGGTTTCGATGGCAACATGGTGGTACACCCTGTACAATGCTCCATTCTCACCAGCTGCGCTATTCATACCGAACATTGCTGCGATGAAGACAGAGGATGAATATATTCGTATGTTTTTGCAGTTCGATGGGATTTTCTCATTCGGATCATGCATGCTCTGGCTGCTGTACTTGTTCGGTGATCTAAAGAGAGCCGGCATGATGGATGACAGCTGGTTCAGCATCGTAGGCAAGGGTTTCGTCACCCTTCTTGCCGCTGGTCCGGGGACTACGATTGGACTGGGATGGCTGTGGAGAGAAAGGCTGCTTGCGACTAAATGGCACAAAGATGCACTTGTGTCTCAGAAGTCGAAATGAGGGACATTGCAGCACGATCCTGCTTGGTGCGAAATAGCACTCGTTCTGTTGGGAGTTGAATGCATGGCAGACAGCAACGCGCATAGCTATGGTGATAAACCTGATTAGGATCAGCGACACTCTGGGCGTGTGTTGCCGACTACAAACACACACAGCCAACTACTTAGTTAGAATCAATCAATCACCTACTACCTTTCGTTATAACGCCTGATGATTCACCTCTTGATGCCTTTTCCGTATCAATACCTTCAGCGCTTTGAAAGTTATAATCAGATTAGCGGGAAGGATATGAGCGACAGTTCAAGTCACAGTTGGCGAGTAGCTCCTTCTTTGAGGTCTGAATATTCTTCTGCGAAGTTCTCGCGCTTCGACTAAAACAACCCCGTTCGCTCTCGCTTTAACTGAACAGAAGTTTTTTTCGTTCATCAAGATCCTTCCCTCTCTTGCGCAGTACTGCTTCTGTTGTCTAGCCCTTTCGGATATCTCTCCTCCCGTCATTGCTCAGAATGTAATCAACGATTGCTCAATGATTGATTCCATTTTCCCTCTGCCTCTTGTTCTTTATCTGCTTACACAAGTGGCGGGAGGCCGTGTGCTCGACGTGTGTCTCCATACATTCTCACATCAACCCTAGGTACGTATGGTGTCTTTATCCTAATATACATGACCGGAGATGTCAACAATCAGTTGATCGGCAGGCCTGTTTCCTGATCGAGCGTGGCAAGACCACTCTTTGTTCAATGACACGCTTAAATAGGAAACAGGCAGGCCGATCAACTGATTGTTGACATCTCTGTACATGACTAATTCCAATCATTGGTTCCGACAGGTTCAAATTCAAGCAGCCAGGAGAGTGATTATTCTGTGCCAATTTTTGAGCCGGCACAATCACCGTACGTATAGTTTCGTTACATTGTCATATGTATAGGGTCAGATTTGATCAGTAAGAAGAGTCTACAGAGGCACGGAAAATGATCATAGCGCGGATGGAGATACGACAAGTGTTGGCAGGATACACATGTACATGTACATGGTGCAAATGGTCTATAGTAATAATCTCTATCTATCCTGGGAGATCCAGCTGCGTGCGGGGTTATATGAACCTCGCCCTAGTCAGGTCAACTACGTCAAACCAGTTAACCCGAATAGGAAACTGCGATGTCGCTCTTCCTTCTAACAATAAGCAATTTTACTTCAATGCGAATCACGTGTCCACATTATTGACTATGTAGTCTCAGTAAGGTTAATCCGTGTCCCTTTGTGTCCTACGTCTGTTTGGTACTCCTCGATCTCCAAGTCTCCATGCATGAACACCTCTTTCCATCGGAGAGTCAAGGTAGAGCCGACCCATGGTCTCAGTGAGATCGGTATAAGGGGGTGCAAGAGAACTGCGAAACTCTCTGCATCTTTGTCCGGAACGTCGCGTTGTCATACCTGATTCAATTTGGTCTGCCCGCTGCAGTGCAAGTCTCGGTTCTGAGTGCCTCAGTCGAATTTCATTGGGACCTGCCAAGCTACCTAAGCTCTGTAGACTATTGTTGTCGGTAGTAAGGGAGGATGACTGTCGTATACCCCTATCCTCTTGTCTTCTCAAGGAAGTATAAAGATTACTGGCATTTTGGATCCTGACGCTCACTCCAGCTGGGGCGTCATCCAGCTGCTGCTGTTGCTGCCATCGCTGTTGTTCGGTTCTTTCAGTGTACCCACGATGGTAGTTTGACAATTCCATAGGCGTGAATTGTGATGCATTGTGTCTTTGCAACGGGGCTATCGCTAATTCGGACGTTGGAGCGGCATTTCTTAATGTACGTAGATGCAAGGGTGCTCGATAGTTGAGACAATACGTATGGTGTTGGCCGGGGGGAAGATCGTTGCAAGCGGCGGTAAAGCAGAGACCCTCATCTTGTAAAGCTGGTGCAGATGTTTATCAGCATTGCTTGAGAACTCTTTGAACTCAACTAAAAGGCATAATATTTTCCACCAAGTTTACAGATTTGGAAAACATGGAGGTTACTCTTAACATACCTCTTTGCGTACGGCGAGACGCTTCAATGAGCGACCCATCCCTACTCAATCTCGTGCCGCTGTTCCAGTTGTCACCTGGCATTAAAATCAGCTTTACTTTCCTGATTAATTTACATCTACTTACACAGTGATGATGTTACTGGGGAATTGAACAAGGACGTCCGGCAAATGGGACATTTGTCGTGATTGTACATGGTAGAGCGGGTCAGCTCGATAAGACATGGTACACAGATGGCATGGCGACAGTTAGGCAGGATGGCAGGAGCATGACCGGCGCACTAGGCCATATAACAAATAGGACATTCGGTATCGTACTGTGTCGGTAGAGATTGTGTGAACCTGACGAGAGCGAGGTCCTTCTCAAGTGGGATAGTAGAGGAAGGCATAATCTCGGAAATATTATAGTAATTGATAAAGAACGTAGGTAAAAAGTACAATTGTAGCAGAATATGCTGGTAGATAAGAGCGGCGATCGTGTCATCAATTGAAAGATGGAGACATAGTGGGTCAGAAAGGCAAGACACTATAAACACTTGTGCAGGTAAGAACGATGCATGAAGGACGCGTGGTACTGAATAACTATGACAAAACGGCAAGTGGAATGACATTCGGGAAAACAGTTCAATTTCCAGGACTACCGCGAATTCGTATAATCGTTATTTCGCTTTGCAGACATATATTCGATAGCTCGCTTAGTCTGTTCCATTACCCAGACGCATGGTGCTCAGGTTCTCGCTTCTGACCTTCTGAATATGGTTGATAGCCTCAATCAGGTGTGGCACGAATACTTTCGGGTTTTCTGTTGCTGGAAAGTGGCCGAGTCCGGGCATGGCCTTGTGCATGGCGCCTGGGATCTTGTCCGCAGTCTTCTGAGACATCTCAGGTGTGTTCGACCAGTCGTACTCACCAGTGAGCATGTAAACAGGGCAGCTCTGAGTATCTATAGATGCGACTCGTGAGCGCCCATCCCAACCCCCAAAATAGAAATCCAAATCGCCGTGGAAGATCTGGGATGCGCGTCAGGAATTGGACTCAAACAAGTGAAATTAGGTCAAATCTTACACCATAGGCTTGCGAACTGTAAAGATGCCAGATCAAGTCTTTGTTAACTTTGGGTGCAGTAGGAGACATCATCTGAAATCATTAGCAAAGATAATGTCATCCTAATCGTTTCACTCACGCCATAGATCCACTCGGGATTGAACAAAGACTGATTGACATACGGCGAGCGATCATACCATTGGCGCTCCATGTTGAGATACTCAGACCTAGATAACGTTAGTTAGTCGCTTTTGGAAGCACTGTACAGATGCGCTTACCCTTGCAGTGGAATGGTTCCTCCAGCACCCACTTCTTTGTGGCGAATGGCAACTGCCAAGCAGACTTGGCCTGCCATACTCGCACCGCAGATAATAGGTCTGCGCAAGCCCAACTGCTTGACGAAGGCTGCAATGATACCAACATAGCTATCCTCGGTATTCGTATGCGCTCCTGGTGGGAGGTTCTTCGATGGGAAGCTGCGTCCATGACCTGGCAAGTCAAAAGCGTACATGGTACACTTCTTGCGCATTTCCAGATTGTTCATAACACCATGGTACTGTCGACTGTCGCTACCAGCTGTGTGTAGGAAGACGATTTGCTGCCTGCCTTCGCCGGACGTCTCGTAGAATACCTTTGATCTGCCCCAAACTGGTGCATCAAGGAACACGTAGCGACCAGTAAGGTAATCACGCTCCTGCTCAGGTTGCTCCTCTTCCTTCAGCGGACCACAGTGCGCCTCGTGAGCGATTTCAAGAACGCGTCTCCATACATGAGTCCACTGAGCAAAAGCAGTCTGATCGCCCAATACCTCGATGCCTTTCTGCTTGATGTTCATGCCGAACATGCCCCAGTAGCTCTGGTAAGGCATTGCCGGAGTCTCCTTGAAGTGCTGCTCCCATTGATCTGGATTAGCGGAGAGTGTAAACAGTGCGTCTTTCGAAGTGCCAGAGCTTGCCCTGGCAGTGCCATTGGTGATTTCGATGAGTAGTGTGTTTTCAGAGCCACTTGATTTGATGCCAAATGTCGTAGGCCTATCAATGGCATCTGATGTGGTGAAGGCCTTGAGTTGGGCATCAGACTGGAGCAGCTTAGTAAGCTTATCCTTGCTACCCTCCAGAGTCTTAGGGAGATCGTCCCAGCTGGACATGATGATGCTTAGAGTTGTCAAAAATGCAGTAGAGATTCAGGTAACGAGAGAAGAACGATGGGACAAAGCGCAATACTGTTGACTGATGCAATTGAAACGGTGGCAGGAACTAAATAGGTATATCGCGGCAGCCATTATCCCCATATATAAAGCCTACATGCCTAGGGACAATGAGGTCAATTAAGAGGGGTAGCGTCGTGCGGGGTTTGAGATGCACGTGGGTGATGGGTTCGATATCGGCGGGCTGCCGCTCTAGACGTTTGGATGAAGTCTTTGGGTACAATATGACAGTCGGCGGGCCAGAACGCGCGCATAACTTGTGACGGTCAGACGGCGAAAGGGTGATCAAGTTGCAAACTCAACATAGTTAGAAGCTGATCTTCTCCACATTTTGCCTTGGCGTCTTCGGGTCAAAGATCCCGCATCCGACATTACTTCAGATTCTTATTCCCTGTCAAATGTATGATCGGTTTTTCTATGCGACAGCAATGACCGGTGGCGGGGGCATGGGTGGCTGGCATAGTAGTTTGGGCACTACCATACTTTCCCTTACGTAGTGTAGTGGCACAACCAGAAAGCATTAGTGGACAACAGCCTTCATCTTCACCCTCATTATCTTTCTTCCGGTTCGTTTCCATCTCACCAGCTTATACCTGTTGCAGATACTGCACATCATAAAGATTGTCTCGGGTCTTGTGAAAGAATTCTCTAAGAACCACTGCTCATGTTGCATATGTGGTGCAGTTCCTGACGTGCAAGTAGCCAACAGCATAATAGGAGGTTCAGCTTTTTGTTTCACTGCATCTCCTCGGGAACTCATCATCGCGGGTGCCACAATCTGTCTCATCAAGCAAACACAGACCCCCCCATAAAGTCAGCACTTGCCTCATCACGACCATTCTTCGTCAAGCTTGTGTTCATTGCGCTGCCCCGCCAATGCGTCTCAAGTGCTCAATTTCCTCAATTTCCTCAATAACACTCATAATCCTAGCTTCTCCCATCCATGCCCTTGCCCATATAGATAGCCCCATGGACTGGGTCCACACCCCTCATCACGACCGTGGCCTCGTGTGCCTATCCCTCCAATACGGCTGCTGCCCAGATTTGAACAAATGGCGCTACGGTTCACCTTGCGAGTACTCCAAAACAACGAAGAATCCTCAAGAGTGCTACAAGAGGAAAGAATGGGCGTGTTGCCAGTCATATGTAGGTCAGCTCTGGGTTGCAAGATGATCCCCTGCACATGCGAATGCTAATGATGTGACGGCATAGGGTGGGGCATTCACTTGCACGACAGGCTTTCAAAGGGAAAAGGAGGATGGCGGGTATGGGTGGCGGTCTGGAACCAGCGAGAAATACCTTGGTGTTGGAAAGGGACAATTAACGGCTGAAGAGAAACAGGCGTTGGGACGGAGCAGTTGATGTCAACAGCTCGCTTCTCTCAACACTGCGATATGGGACTCTGTCATCACACCACACTTGCAAGAACGTGTCAGAGACTGACTGCTCAAAGTATGTCGTGATGGTGCTGGAGAAGTAAAGTCGGTAAATAAAATAACCTCTGATCACCAATCTGGCCTTCGTTAGCCTGCCAAACACTACACGTGGGCAAGGGCATCCGACGGTCAGATATACAGTATCTATGCTTCCATCCATATCGCAAGCATCCTTCTCTTGCGGCTCGTAACTCATCAAAACGCAGAAAAGTGGTATCCCAGCTCGCGCCCCCAATGCAATATCGACCGAACATCTGTGAACATCTACCTCCACCTATTTCTCTCTTCAGCACTTAGAACACCTCATCCTTGCTAGGGTACTAAGGCATAGACACTGGAAAGGTGACCTGGCACGATTTTGGAGCTCGTCCTAGCCTAGGAATACGACTTGTAGCCTAGAATGTCTCCTCCTCGGCGCCCTCAGCACCCTCTGCAGGAATCTCAAAGCCCTCTTCGGTAGAGTAAAGGATGTTTTGGATCTGCTTGAGAAGTCCCTCGTCCTTCTCGAGCTCTGGGTCGGCCTCCATAGCTTGCTGAATAAGCAACTCTATGTCTCTGAGCTTGCTAAAATAGAAGTCACGCTCGCGTTCCAGGCCCGACACAGTGTCTTTGAGTTGTGTGTTCTCTTCTCTCAGGGCTGCACTTGCCGCACCTCCGGAGGCAGCCAGTGGTGTTCGGGTTCGCGGTGCGGCGGTGTTGCTGGTAGCAGGCGCTCTCCTAGCGGCGGCAGGTGCGGCGCGAGGTGCTGGTGCACCACCAGTTACTGCCTTTGCACCTCGGCGGGCGACAGGGTCATAATCATGACCAGGGAAGTGCTGATCCCAGTACTGTTTGACGAACTGAAGAAACTCGAGGTTGTCCTGCATCTTGCACTTGACGAGGGACTCGACGCGGATGGGCTTATCGATCTGGTGCTTGGCGAATGTGTCTATCTATATCAGTACATGTATGATACCGGACGGAGAGGGAAACGCACTCTGCAGTATTTTAAAGTTCTGCAAGTATGCATATTCTGTATTTGCGTTGAACTTGACTCGCGACATAGGTACATCATAAAAGATGCTGTCGAACACTTGACAAAGTGCTGCGCTGTTGAATCCATTAGCATTCTATATCCTTGTGTGCTTCGTGGCAGCATTATCATGCCCCGCTATGCATCGGCGCAAAGGTCTCGTACCCGGTCCCGCATTGTTCGACTTTCGTGATGTTGAGTTGAAGCAGATTGTTGAGCCATGCAACTAGTTCCTGCCTGTATTGAAGCAATAGTCAGCACATGTTGGTGATAAGGCGGTGAATGCCTGTGATTTCGACGTCGCAGCCTGGAGCCTCTCACCTTGACTCGCCCATCGTGAATTTGTGAAAATGAGAGTTGGTTTGGAAGTGATCCGAGATGAAGTGAGATGGATGTCCCAACGGGCTGAAAAGAATATATACGTGTGGAGAGCGGGTGTGAAAGGGTGTACAAGTCTGCTTGTTGTGTTTGTTGATGACTTTGGGCTTTGTTGGTCGGAGGGCAACGGTCATTTCAAATTCGACCCCACGACTTCAATCGACTATTCTAGATTAGGCTAAGTGTTTGATTTGCGTGCTCCAGCCAAAGTCCTCGATCGAGTGCAGCCATAGCTGATAAGAAAAGTGCATGTCTATAACAGCCCAATGTGAATAGTGATCGTTGTACTTCTGACACCACTTGTCTAATATTCTTCAAATATCGATGCCATTTGTGCTGTCATGCCTTCATCTACAGTCTACATGGACAATCCATCTACCGATTCGTAGGCGCATAGTGGCCATGCATCCTCGAATCAACAAGATGAATATCTCTAGTACTATTAGTATCACTGCTCCCTGTTCTTTGCCTTCTCCTTCTCCCATGACGCGATTCTTCATCGTATTTTGGTGGCAGATCGAACGACTTTCTGCTCCTTCTTCTCTCACCAATTACACTCGCCACAACCCATACCAGCCATACAACCGCAGCGATAACAGCGTACGCGATAATCCCACCTTTGGAACTCATGTTCATAGAATCAGCCCACTGGAGACCAATACCACCATTGATGATACCAAGAGTAACGGCAATACGACCGAGCCAAATGTGCACATATGACCAGAGTGTCCGGCTCTGGTGTTTTTTAAAGAGAGCATGATGCAAGAAGCCGAAGACAGGCTGAAGGAATATGGCAATGAACACAACAATACCGATGATAGGATGGTGGTGGTCGAGCATTTCCATCCCAGAAGCAATGTACACACCCAAACCAAATGCGGCAACATAGACTAGGTATGCAAAGACCTGGAAAGCGGCGTGTAACCATACAACACCTGGAAATGAGGCGAGACGGATGGCAATAGCCCCAGCGGGGAACAGAATAACAAAAGCGAGTGATGCGAGAACGCCGTGGGCAATGAGCATTGTACGCCGCTGAGACGAGCCTCCACTACCAGAGCCGATTGAAGTGAATCCATTTGCCCCTGAGCTGACTTCGTCGCAGTACGGGAGGGTTTGTCGCTTCGCAAGTCGATTTGCGCCATCGTCGTCATCCCATGGACGACCAGTAGGCCGAGCAGTGGGCCTAGCAGTCTCCCAAGAAGAAGGACCATTCCATCTTGTTCGACTGTCATCGTTTTCATCGCTATTATCGTCGTTGGAGCCCGTCTGAGTAGGGGTTGCTGTGGTGGCGGTCCCAGATCCAGTAGCCTGTGCCTGTCGTGGAATGCAGCTTGTTGCTGTCGAACCTCCGGATCCACTGTTGGTCGGTGCAGGCGCTGTATTCACGAGGGGGTTAGCGCTAGTTCCCCCTTTTGCGTTGGTATAGTCCCAAGAGAAAGAATCGTGTTGGTTGTGTTGACGAATTGATGCTGACTGGTCATTCGAGTTCAATGCACCACCAGACGATTGGTAAGCGTAGATCCAATTCCCACTTGAGACTTTGAAGTCTGCAGTTCCACCTGACCAGCTGTTGCAATTGGAACCTGTGGACCATCAGCATATATCAAAGGCTGCAATACAAGAATCTTACACTTCACATTGGCGGTCATGATACCATTCGAAACCCCCGAGCCCTCAAGCAATTCGACTTGTGTGTTGCTGTTGAGCGTAGGCATGTTATAGCCATTTGATGATCGAGGCGATAATGTTACGTTGTTTCCATCTGCTGAAGTATAGACAACAAACATGTTGGAGCCAGACATGGCCCGTCCCTGCCCGAGTGCGACCCATGAGTAAGTACTTGGTGCAGATATTTGAAAATAAATGTCTCCATTACCAGAGGAAGCTGTGCTTTCTGGAATGTTTAACTTGAAGCAGACATTTGTCGAGGGGCAAACGCTTGCGACCTGGGCTGAGGCAAGAGAGACTAGTTGGTATTAGTGGCATTCTCGCCCACAGAGCACATGTACTCACCTAACGCCGACAAGCCAGCAGTTAAAAGAAGAAGCTCTCTAATGCTTCGCATCCTGGAGCTTTGTCTTTCAAGTTTACAAGGCTATCAAGAAGAAGAGCTCGAGAGTTGATCTTGTTGCACAAGCAGTGCTGAGGAGCTGAAAGAGCTGGTGCTAGGGGTATATTAACACGGCTGGCTTTAGGCCACGACAGGTTAGATGTATTGGGAGACACTCGAGGCGTAAGCGACCGAACCAATGAGAGTTATAACAACTCTGAGCTATTTGTTGAGGCGTTGGTGTTTTGTGGAGATGAACCAAGGTCTCGTAGCTGAAGAGCTGAAGGTCAGTGACCAAGGTGCGTATCTACGGACTCAAAAAATGTAGAATCAGTCGCGAATACTAATTGATCAGATGTACGGTTCTGCGGTATAACACATGATTTGAGGTTGTTATGTCTTTCTATTCTGTTATGCCCCCAATGCGGCTATGGCGGGGAGCCGTCCGGTGCGGATGACGGAGGCTGGAACAAACCTTAGATAGAGCCAGCACACAAGAGGAACGCGTCATAGCCGACGTGAATCATGACTATCACAAAGTTGAAGACCTATGAGACTGTATTATGCTTATTGTAATATTCCGAAGCGTGAGCGAATTGAAGACGGTCGTACTGGGCGCTCTGGGCCTTGACGCGTAGAGTGGCTGAGCGTGCATGGAAAAGAAATGCAGGTCAGCGTCCCGCAGTTGACCTATCAAAAAACATTTGTTTCGCATGGACGATGTTTCGGCATACATGATGACCGTACTTGGCTGACATGTCAATGAACGAAACACTCTGCTATGTGATCGGAGGTTTCGAGGTAGGTATCCATCCGAAAAGCCATGCAGCAAGTTTCACGTTCTAGCTGGACGGTCAACATGATGCAAGACCGAGCGCATTAGAACAAACCCCAGGTTCAAATCAATAATGAAGGACGAATAATATGTGATTGAGCCTTGTGTATCCTTGAGTATAACGACTCCTTTATTTGCTGCTCATTATTACTGTACTGGATTGTGTTCGGTGCCCTTGACTGGGATTAAACCCTGCCAAAGATAGCTTACAATTGATGCTCTTGCACCATGCGGTATTGGTGCGTTCGATACTGAGTAACACGCACTTGCAACACATTATGCTGTACACTGCGTCATTGTACCTTTCCAGCTTATTGTCCGACGCGTCCTGGGTCAGTCCCACACTCATATCGCACGGCAAGTGGCCGGAAGAAGTATCCCACATACCAACACAGTCATCCCTAAGTTCTTATTGTGTTTGAATCCATTGCTATAATAGCACTTTTGCGCTAATGGCTTCCAGAAATGGTTGTAAAAAGTGGTCTTTCAACATTAAGGTTACACGTACAGTACAAATTTAACACCAGTTCAGCAAACCACAAG
This sequence comes from Leptosphaerulina australis, assembly GCA_026120165.1. Classification (NCBI taxonomy): domain Eukaryota; kingdom Fungi; phylum Ascomycota; class Dothideomycetes; order Pleosporales; family Didymellaceae; genus Leptosphaerulina; species Leptosphaerulina australis. Next base: position 54,144 of record JALRMI010000134.1, read on the forward strand.
GCCATGAATCGTTCTAGAGAGACTGGATCAAAGAATGCGAGTATCAGACTGCATATGGTATTGCGCAGGACATCAAAACCCGAGGTTGTTCTCCGAAGCCTGACCTCATTATCTGTTCCCGCATCCCGATTTTCACATGAAGGAAGGTTTATGGCATCCCTGAGTGTTCCGTATGCTTTGAGATTGATCCAATTGGACACCATTGTGCTCTCCACAGCAAACTGACCAACTAAGTCTGGCCTGGCCTGCAAGGTCGTAGCAGTATCAGTAGTGGTAGTTGAATCCCATTAACGTCCCGGCCCATTTGGCGGTTCCATTTGCAAACAATGTGGTCTCCAATCGGGCATTGCGGACGCGCCAGGCGCTAGAGCGGAGGCATTTCTGATGTAAACAACCTCTAGTAGAGTTCTCTCTTGTCTTCTTCTCTTTCGTGGGAGACTAAAAGAATGGTCCGTTGCAGAGCAATGCTGATATTAATACCTATCTAAAGAGGTAGGCATTACATTGTGCACGCGTCAGCTGAACCCTGCAAGGTCTGTATGTTTTCGTAGGTGTAAGAGAAGCCAAGTCTAACAGTTCGCACTCCTTTTTAAGATTTCACCATCTTCCAAGCCCCCCAAGTACCTTGCTCGCTGCTGAGCTGACCTTTAAAACATCTCTGTATGTCAAACTTATCCTTGTTTTCCTTACATTGCGGCCGCCTGCCCCTTCGATCGTCTTTGGGTTATCCAGCAATGACCAATTCGCGACCGTTTCAGCATTCAAACCTTCATCAACCTCAACAGTATCTACACCGTGCAGTAATGACTCATACGCATTCCCAGTCGTGATTAGCAATGATCTCGGTTCCTGCAGAATCCGCGTGGGAATACTGTACTGCATGTCTTGATGATCCGCACCTCCACCTATCTTATTGTCATGCGCTAGACTTGGCTTTGGCGTGAGATTTAAACACACAGTTCCCCCCAAACTTACAGTCGCGACCACACTTGCATACGCCTTGCCATCTTCATGGGGCATAATACCCTCTCCAGGCTTGTACTCATTAATGAGCACATGGTTCGGCTGCTGATGAGGCGTATGATCGAAGATGCCTAGGTCTCTGAAGCGTGGAATGATTGGATTGCTGAGATAGCCTGGTAAAGGTGATGCAAGGAGAGTGTTGTTTTTCGTGAGTGTTGAGGGGTGCGCTTGTAGGCGCCGGCGTGTTAGAGTTATCCATCGCTGTGCGGGGATCTGATTGGATTTAGTATTTGATAGACAATGGATTAAAACTAGTCCACCTTTTGCAGTATTGAAGTTTCTTCTTCTACCGAGATGAAGTTTGGGATGTAATAAAAATTTGGAGGCAAACCGGCGATGTGAAATGCTGGGAGCAGTTGGTCTACGTTGTCGACGGTCATGGTGCTGTGAAAAACGTGTGGATACACGATTCAAATGATGCACAGATGGTTGATGCTGGTCTGTTCAATGGAAGTATCAAGCATAATGAAGTGTAATGATGGACCCACAGGCTCAAGAAGTACGGCTAGGCTCTAAGTGGCTAGACTAGGACAAAAAACAAACATTACGAAAACGAGTTGACTACAGTACAGAAATATGTAATTTTTGACTATTTGATAATATGCATCTATCATTTACTCATCTAGCTCATTGTAGTCATATCTTCTGCTTTAGCCTTCCATCAGCTGATGTATACAGGCCTAATGATTTCAATTGTACTAAAGGCTGTGATTGACTTAGCCCGTGTGATAAGTTGTATGTCTGTGAGTGAAGTCCAAGTTTTTGTACTACTGTATTAATGCAAGGTCGAAGACACCAAGGTATCACAACATATGCCACCACGTACACAGCATGATGTAACCGTGTAACTTTGAAGATCAAATCTGTAAACCTATGAGCCCCGTCTCAATTCCACCAACGCTCAAGAAGTTGCAAGATCTGCAAATTGAAATGCGATTGAGCTTATTCATGGCGTAAATCGATGAGGATTCCTTTCTTTTGCAAAGCTGGTTGTCTGAATACAGGTAACAAGCAGACACTCTCAACTGACGAACGAATGTGCGCCCTTTCACCTTAGCAAATGAATTACTTGCCTCTGTATCGACGCTTACAACTTCACTTGGTCATGCGCCAGAGCTTATCTTCACCCACACTGTTACCTATGTCGCCATAACCTGAAGGGCCTTAACTCAAAGACAAAGAGGTGCCATTACCACCAACGTCTTCACCACCGTCTCCATGAGCAGCACTGAAGCCATTGGTGTTGACGTAGACTTTAAGAGTATGCGAGCAACACACATTCGCCCGCGCACTGCGCCTGCCTCGTCCGAGCGCCCTGGCACAGCATACAGCACACGTTCTACCATCCGGCAAGTTAAACCATCACCGGATAGTTTCAGTGACACGCTCGCCAACGGTCATGCAGAGAGTGGCACGCCAACGTCTGGGCCGTCTTTGGAACCTTTCCCTCAGTTCAAATACGGACAAAACGAAGAACATCCTGTCAGTGCCCGCATTCCCACCACAGACCCCAACCCAATTGCACAGGCATTGAAACGCGGTGGCACGCCATCTGAACGCTCGTCACCGCGAAAGAGTCGATCATGTTCATCGCAGAAGACCCATTCTGAGTCTCCGCGCAAGAAGATGATTGCTACGCCAAGATTGCACGCGCATCAGGAGAGCCCTTCATCTTCGTGTTTGCGTGCAGAAGAAGAGCTTGTCGAGCCGCCTGATACGCCGTCGCCAATTACAAGAGAACAGCAAATGCAGGCATATGCACCGCTACAAGTCCGGAGGCCATTTGCAGGGCGGGATGATAAAGCCGGCGATAAGACGGAAGGCCATGGGAAACATGTACGGATTGCTGACTACATGCGGGATATGAGGAATCAACGAATGGGCAGAAGCTTATTGCCGAAGAAGGACCAAGAGACATTCGAGAACCCAGTTGTTCCGAAGCTCGGCATTTCAAACCAGTCCACCAGCAAAGATCCGGCGCGTCAAGTTAGTGTTTCCCGTCGCAGCGAAGCATCCGGAGCTTCTGTGGCCTCGAAACACAGCGTCTTCTCCACGCCTGGACGAGATGAGATGGAACGAAAGAAAACAATAGTGGAAGAGGATGAGGGCCCGTTTGCGAAGGCTACAAGTATGCAGGATCTTGAGAGGACGAGGAAGAGGATTTGTGAAGCAGAAAAAAAGGGCGATAAGAGATTTGTGAAAGGCAGGGTGTGCAGCGTGAGATGTGTCATCATGTAGAAAATGCTTGTAAACCAGGGATTGAGGGCTTGATTGGATAAAGTGAATAATCAACAAACATGTAAATCTCACCGTGTACAGCATGAGACGAGAACTTGTGGCGGCGTAGGATGGCGCGTACGTAGTGTATCTGTTTAGTGATCATCGTACAAGCGAGGTGAAAGTCACTTGTACCTACTATTACTCACAAGCTAGACCTTTGCTCCCCTTCTGCGCGCAAGGTCATCCGTAGCCATCGGAACACTATTTACTCCTCTTTCTGAATCTCTGTGGTGTTTACACATTAGCCATGTTTGACACAAACAAGACCACAATTCTTGCTTGATTGTTAATGCTGATATGCTTGACAATACTGCGGCCAGATTCTGGCGCAAGTTGGCGACTCTACTTCTAAATGACTAGGATGACATAGAACCCACAACAATGCTTCAACACGAAACAGGTGAACTTCCCAGGTTGATATGTTTCTGTGAGACGTACCGAGTATTAGTCATGTGAATCTGAGGCTCTGCGATGCCGTCCAGAGAAGTATCTGTAAGATTCAAACCAGTGAGCCTTTTGGACACTGACCAAGCCAATGGAGACGCACTTTCTCGAGAAATTCGTAGCCAATAGCTGGGCTCTCGACGAAGCTTGGTACCAGCTTCACGTATATGTGAATCCGTGTACCGCAAGCTCTTGCTCGCCTTATATCCAGCTATCGCCAAAAGATCCAAAATCATCGAGCTATTCTTATTTTTCAATGGCTGCTTTTCCTGCAATATCAAGAGCTTGCATGATATCGGATCCAAATACAATAGTCATGTATGCTGGGAACACGACCCAAAGACCACTATGTAATTATAAGCAAAAAGATCTGCAGGTTCGGATTAGATTCTCGACATACTTCATTACCACATAGAAGAGAAAGAGAGTGAACCAGTCATTGTGACCAGTGCTTTTGAAGTTTGAGAAGTACTCATTGAGATCTACTCATATCAGCAATCTGCTTTTTGAAGCTTATGATGCAAGCGCAAATTACTTACAGTAAAGCAGTGTCTTGCTAAGGGTCATAACGGCAGCTGCGAAGCCAATCACCACGGCACGGTTTCCGTTCTTGCCACGCACCTTCCGACCATCAGATAACCATGTGCTGAGACCCCGGCTGATTTTTAGACCCGTACCAGTTGCAGTGGGAACGCTGTGGTTATATATGATCATCAGATACAGACCATATAATACCGTCTCAACAGCATTGAGCGCACCTTGTGCGCCACCAAAACCGTCATTATTTTCCCAACCTGGCCAGCCGTATACGTAATCAATTGCAGCGTAAATCTCATAAGGTTTCCAGATTGGCCACTGTAACCAACCTCCAGCCATAGTGTAAGGGCGCAGCAAGATATACAAGCTGTCCCATAAAACGAGTGGAATAGATACAGTAAGCCAAAGGACTGTGAGGTTCGATGCTGTATGACACCAGCCAGGTTCATCAATTTCGGGTGGCGAGGGAGGTGCAACTGCATCTACAATATTTGCAGTTTTTGACACTGCGCGTTTCGTGACTGCCTTTGCATCAGGCGAGAGATTAGACACCACAGCATACGTAGCACTTGTAGGGCTTGTGGGTGCAGGCGAGGCAGTCGATGTGCGCGAGGACCTTTTGGTAGGCGATCGCTCGAATGCTGGGAAATCACCCCGGGGATGTTGTCGCGTAGAGACCATTGAGCCGATTGAACAGATGTGATTACGATTCAGGAGTTGCGAAAAACTGCTAAAAGACTCGAGCTAAGTTTGGCAAGAAGATGGCAAGGTATGTCGTGATGCTCAGAGGGTCTTCCACGTCACTAGTGAGTACAGCCTCGGGTGTTCATTTGCCGGTTGCTCAAGACCCTAGAAGGGAAGGTGGCTACTACCCAATGGACCCAAACCCCTTTGAGACAGTGTCCGCAACAGTCAAGACAGAGCACACCGTTTTTGAGGATTTCTTTATTCCATTGCCATCTCTACATGCTGCAGTATGAACCAGCACGCAGTAGGGGAAGATGTAGTGGCAGAAATGATTCCTAGTGCTTGCGCAACTCAGGGTCACTATGTGCCCTCAATGGTCGTGTCATGCATATATGCATGGAGTGTTCCACAACATGCTACGGTTCGCTGGCGATGGATTAGCTCATGTGCAGTAGCTATTGCAGTTAGCATCAGTAATAGATTTGTGAGGCCAGCAGACATCAGGTTGATTTCTAAGGTTAACGGAATTCATATGTGGTCTTCTGTTCACTCATCACGTGATGACGATTGGAGCGATGTGACGTTTGTGATATTCTTGTCGTCACAAAGAAGCTTATTAGTCTCCATTATTTGTGGATTGACAGATGTTTTATCGATCAGTGCAATGGCAGCACGAAATACTGACCGGCTCAATAGGTGTGGGGCGATGTATTCAGCCGTCGGCAGACATTACACGTATCACTGCGGCCGATCGGAAGCTGTTTCTTGTCCATCCGCCATGAGATATTCAACAACACCCGAGTGCAGACCGGTTGGGCCAGTAGCATCGTACCAAAGTCCTAAGCTGGTCATAACTTTACGTAGGTAGGGTTGGTGTTGCACACAGAAAGCTTAGGCTGCCTTTCGACATAGATACATCGGCCCTGGGACTAACCTAAACCATCTTTTGTACATTCATAGACTCACACTCTTGACAACCATCACATTCAATCAGATGAGCCTTTCCTCATCTCGTCTTATATGGTCATAAACTCCCATAGACGTTGAATCAAAAACCAAAACCAGACCAAAGCTAAGGCTGCCTGAACACCGTGCTAATAGTATCTCCAGACTATCAGATCAAAGTGATATGCGAAGAAAGAGCAAACCCATTCCAGGAAACTGTGCACTGTGGCTAGATCCAACACGTTTCAGTTCTACACAACGCACCGGTCCTTTCAAGCTCCTCCAGGTTCAAGGGTTTCCATTTGATCCTGCGCTATGCCCTGAGTATGAGGAAGTAGAACAGAAGAACATGGTGTAGCTTCTCAGTGCTTTCGACGTCCACTTACAATCTTCTGGGACCATGAACACAATGATAACGGTAATGAAGAGATTGTTGACATTATTGTCACTCACCAGCCGGATGATACTAACATCGTGCTCATCAGACCCTATGTTGACAGCTACGAAATAGTCGCAACGACTCTCCAGGACTGTCATAGTGGAGCCTGCACGGTCCAAATTGTTGACTCAGGCGACAACGCTCGCTTTGACAGCCGGAGATGGCTCTATTGATCCCCCACAATTTGTGCTGAAATGACGGTCCAAGCCTTACGACGTTGCCTGACGAGTACACCTGCACAAAACCAGTACAACTCCAGCCTCTCGTATGGTAGGGCGCAGCAAGGACCAGTTCCTCATTTAGGTTACGGAATACAGAAGTCTTCAGCAAGCATTCATTTACTGGTGACCGAATGGCTCATAGTCTTTGTTCACCTGATAGCTAGCAGGCATTGCGAGACTTTCGGCTCTCTTCACCTTACCGATGTATATCGGTCGCATGATTGCATAAATCATGCTGTTCTGCGAAGCATCCATCGAGTTATTCTGCGAAACAAGAGCCGTTCAGAGCGACTATAATAACAGTAATGCCTGCCGTACAGGCCATTTAAACCGTGCAGTGTCGACATACAGCGAGCAGTCTAATACAGCCGATTGTGCAGTGAAAACACCATATTGTACTTTCGCTGTTGTCGCAAGATCTTACGCGCCAGAATGCTGTCATTGCCAAGGCTGCATTGAGACCTGTTTCCAAACATGCATCCATGACTCCTTAATTTCCAAGGTCTCAGTACCGCTTGTTTTCATCCGCGGTCCTCAACAATCTAAATCAGCGCAGTCCTCAGAAGCCAACGATGGATTTCTTTGTGCAGATTTCGGAGCAAACGATAATTCTCCGTGTTAAGCTACAACCCATCGCCTGGGTCGTGGTCATACTGGTCTGCGGCGTTGGTTGGTGGATCGGCAAAGGACGCAGGAACACATGAGACCGTCGTTGACGTCTGACGTGCATGCGCCACCCTCCGGATTGATTGGCCGGCGAAGCGAAATGGCGAGGTGCAGTGAAGACCAACAAAAAATTTGAGCTGCGGATCACAACATAGCGGCTGCATAGATTGACATGGACTTTCTCTCCAGAATTTGCGAGCTCATTTAGAGAGGATATGACGAAGCACTGGAGTGCATATTGATAATTAGAACAATAGCAGTTCGAAGAGTGCGAGCTGAACGACCGCATGACTGTCTCTACCAGGCGCTTCGACAGCCAGCAGGTCTATACAAACGCAACGCCTCGTCCGGTTCGTTCATCACCTTCAGGCATCTCTTGCCTGAGTGGCGGCCCAGGGCTTGAAACTCCAAGCGCCGTCTGCTGAGCAAGTTTCGAGATCGTGGAGCTCAGCCCTGGCAAAACTTACGCAAGGCCCACAGCGGAGCTGGTGTTCGTCATTTGTGTGAAACGACTGTCTGTCTGTCAGCGGTGAGGCGGTTGACATGACAAGCGGCGAAACAAGGATAATGTAACTGCAGATCGAAGCGAAGGAAGGTGATGCGGGGACACGTGTGGGTGTTGATTGAAGTTGGGAGCGTTGGTTGTGAGTTGAATGTAGTCCCTGAGAACGTCTCTGGCCGTCCTTGGCCGTCTTTGGCCGTCTTTCGACGTTGTGGTTGAATAGATTGCAGAGTATTGCAGAATATCGTAGACATATTGCAAACAAATTGCAAACATATTGAAAACAGGTTGTTTTTCTCGCTGTGCATATCGTATGCAAGCAGTCGCAAACTGGATATTGAGCCCTTGTGGAGTTGCCCAGCGGCGTCAACGGGCTTCATGCAACCTACCGCTTAGAGTTGTGGTGACAGTACAGTTTGCTGAAACAAACTATTTCTGGGTGCAAGCAAGCAAAGCAGTGGTCTGTCTGTCAAAAGCAGCAGCTGTGCCTGGATAGCTTGAACATGAAAGCCACTGACAGTGGCGAACATCGTGAGACGAGTGGAGAGGCACGTGTTCCACAACTCTATTGGGCATCATGATGGCCTAGAGCCACCTGTGTGGTACACAATGCTTCATCTGATCGAATGGGAAGAGCCTGTTTCTCAGGAAAAGCACATCTGCATTGCTCAAAAGCCAGACATCTGCACGCCTTCCCCAAACAGTGGACAAGACGGCGCCTCCTGCTTGAGCGGTCCACGGGTTTCCAACGAGAAAGCGGGAAGCCGTAGCGGGAAGCTGCTTTTGTCCTGCAGCAAGGCCCTGGTCTGTATGGGTTGTGCCGATGCTGCTACCACAGGATGTAAATACCGGCCATATACAACCCTGTCCAAACCTGGAGTCGCGTTATTTCGGCATTCCCTCCACAACCCAAGACTGCGAACAGAACAAACGTCAAGTGCCACCCGCAGAATCAATGCAACAAGTTCCCAAGCAGTGCTGCGTAGCTTCGCTTCATGCGGATTTATAGAAGTGGCTGGTTGACCTGACACTGCCACCCATAACATCCAAGCCCATACGAACAAATCGAGGCTTCGGCCAATTCTGGTAAAACGGCACTGAGGTTGACGAATCTGCCGGTTTGGAGGATGGATTTGAGGGGTTTGAAGGGTGGTTGGAGGAGTTTGCACCGACATTGACACCGACGAGATACCGTGTACCAGGAAACATCTGCTGTAACACAGCGGCTACTCCCTGTGGAGGAGCCTGTATTCCATAGATTGATGCAGCCGCAACCGGTAAAATCGCCGCTATAAACCAGGCTGATGGCAGGAACGAGATAAGGTTGTCCAGGTGTTCGAGATTTTTGACACGTGAATGCACGATTGAAAATCCAGCGCCCACGCGTCCACGTCTCGGCGTGGTTGTATGGCAGCGAACCAGCTCCCTTCGAAGCGCTCACGTCAATGACGCAGCCTTGAAGCATCGAGGACTCGGAGAGTCCAGCCTCTTGGAGCGAAGGATCTTCTGAAACGATCATTTTCGCCAGTGGCTTGCAAAGGCGCCGTTTCAGCGTCCGCAGTCCCGCCCAGCCGCCGGATGGAAGCCAACCATACCAAGCCTTCTAGAGCGCTACCCCGGTCCCTGCAGCGCTAGGCCACCCTCCAATCGTGCAGGCCAAATGCCCTCTGATAATCAAACTCTCATCCCTTCATACCCACCCACGGCCCACGTCTGCGAGGGATCTCCTCTTCTTCTTCCCCAACTTTGTTCGTTCAAGTCGTTCCTTACTTTCTATTCAGTCCTGCGGTGCAGTCTTTCACTTCCCCGCCAGCTCTTCCAAGATCTTCCCCTGGTGGACGATTTCTCAAGACCAACCACTTCGACTCGACTCGACACTTGTTTGCCATCACGTCACCTGGATTTTGTGGATTCGTCAGTCCTTCATCCACCAGATTGCCCTAACCATCTCGACTATCGCGGGCGCTGTTAACGAGCTCCCTAAAACACCAAGTGAGCGTCCAGGCAAGCCTTTGTGTTACCGTACACCTCTAGGCTTCCCAGACGTGGCTGAGAGAAGTTAGATCGACGCACTTCAGCTCGATTAAAGACACGACCTGTCCACTCACTCATTTTCTTTTGGACTTGCGGCAACCGCCTCCTACGTCTTTTTGTCATTTGCTGGTCAAGACATATACCACTCGCTATCTGCCTTCCCGGACATTTAAGGATCTTTGGCCATCTGGATTCCTACTTCAAACCGCAACCATGACTTTCTCAGATACCCTTCAAACCCTTGCAAAGCGCTCTGGAGGAAAGGAGGACCCAACTGCTGGACTCGAGAACATCGACGTCCAGCACTACCTTGGCCGCATCTGGTGGTGCTTCGTAGCCGTGTTTGCCCTGTATCAGGTGATCCTTTACTTCGTCCGATATGTCCGCACAGTATCATGCCTCAACAACGAAACACAGCGATACTTCTCTATTCCCAACCACCTGTATGCCCGCTTCAAGAAGTCATGTCTCGATGCACCCTTGTGGCGCACCCGTCACCACCGCGAGTTCAAATTGTCAGCCGCTATCGGCGTTGGAACCCTGCCCAGCCGTCTTCAGAGTTTCTTTCTCGTTGGCTACTTTGCCGTTAACATCGGTTTCTGCGTTTGGAAGATTGACTACAGCAGCTTCTCAGCAGGTGCTGGTGAGCTTCTTAGCCGTTCAGGTATCATGTCCGTTATGAATATGATCCCTCTTTTCCTCTTGGCCGGCCGCAACAACCCCATCATCAAGCTTACTGGCATCTCCTTCGACACCATGAATTTGATTCACCGCTGGTTTGGACGAATTGTGATCCTCGAGGCTCTTGCCCACACCGTTTGCTGGATCGCCAACAAGGTTCACTCTAGTAAGTCTTGGGATGTTTGCTTTTGATGGCATCACACTGATTGTTGTACAGAGGGGTGGTCTGCCGTCCAGGCTTCCATTACGGGTAGCGAGTTCATCATGACAGGATTCATTGTAAGTTGGGAATGCTTACGCTCGTTTTCATCTTCCTTTGACTTACCATTTCAGGGCACCGTTGCGTTCACCTTCCTCCTCATCCAGTCTCCCTCTCCTATCCGCCATTCATTCTATGAGGTCTTTCTTCACGGCCACATCGTCGGGGCCGCGCTTGCGCTTGGTGCTGTTTGGGTTCACTTGAAGGAGCGCCCGCAGCAGCTTATGCTGTACGGAGTGGTTGCCCTCTGGGCCGCCGAGCGATTCATGCGCTTTGCCCGTCTCATCATCAACAACGTCGGCAACGGTGGCTCTTCGGCTGATGTTGAGGTACTCCCTGGTGATGCTCTCCGTATCACTGTCAAGATGGCCCGCCCATGGAGCTTCCGTCCCGGTCAGCACGCATACCTCTACATGCCTTCCATCGGTCTATGGACTAACCATCCGTTCTCTATCGCTTGGAGCGAGGAAGAGGAGGACCCACATCATATTGATGAGAAGGGCCTTCCCATGACCACGAACGACCTTGCCCTTCAGAAGTCCAAAACCAGTATGTCATTCATTGTACGTCGACGCACTGGCTTTACCGACAAACTCTTCCGTAAGGCCGATCTATCCGCCACCGGCCGCTTCTCCACCACTTGCTACGCTGAGGGTCCCTATGGTGGTGAGGACCTCAGCTCATATGGTACAGTCATGCTGTGGGCGGCAGGTATTGGTATCACCCACCAGGTACCTCACGTTCGTGACATTGTTGCTGGCTATGCTAATGGCACCGTCGCCACACGCCGTCTCACTCTTGTCTGGATCATCCAGTCTCCCGAGCACCTTGAGTGGATCCGAACTTGGATGACACAAATCCTCTCCATGCCGCGCCGTCGCGAGATCCTTAAGATTCTCCTCTTTGTCACTCGCCCTCGTAGCACGAAAGAGATCCACTCTCCATCCTCAAGTGTACAGATGTTCCCTGGTAGGCCCAATGTCCAAAGCCTCATCGACCAAGAAATGCAGGAAGGTATCGGTGCTGCCTGCGTCACGACTTGTGGTACTGGTGGCTTGGCTGATGAGCTGCGCCGCGCTGTCCGCAACCGTGAGTTGCAATGGAATGTCGACTTTCGCGAGGAGTCCTTCTCGTGGTAGATTACATGTTCCATCTGTCATCAAGCTGCACTGTCCTTCTGCTCCCTATACCCTCATGTCACGGCAATATTCACCATTTTCTTGTCATCTTTCACAAGCTAAGATCTACCGCAATATAAATCTTGCTCCTTCATTGTACACACTTCGTTATGTTCGTCCGGCTTTGTCCGTCTCTTTACAACATACTCTCCTTAACATATTTCCTGTCTTGCCAGCCGGCTGCGTAGAGAAAGGGCGCCTAGGTAGAAGTAGCAATGAATTCTATCATGTTTGTTACCATGATTTCCTATTGGTCTCTTGAATGTGTACTGTATATTCGGCATTATAGTGTCAAGGACCTGAATGGCCATGGTTGAATCACTTTAACAAATTACATTGTGCTACATCATGCTCGTTACTTTCTGTGTCATCAGGGTATAGCCTCAGGGCTTTCAGTGGTTGCAGCATGCGCATCCTCGAGAGCAAACCGATCCTGAATTCCTTTCCACCCTCTCAACACCACGTCAGCCATCACCCCGTTCCGACCCAATTTATCGACTGCCTCCTCTACACTCACAAGATGGCTCTCATATGTCTGCTCTTCGGCATCAACCCCAGTCCCTTTGTGATGCAACGGTTCGTATCCTTCTGGCTCTAGCTTTAGTCTCTCTTTCAACGTCAAATTATGCGGGTAAGCTGGTGGGGGTTTGTATGCAGCGCCGGCCTCAGTATTTAACTCGATTTCGAGAGAAGGTGGTAAGGTTTCCGCGATGTACCAATACAACACGTATTGCTTCGATCCGTATCCGACCGGCATCATCTGCATCCAAACAGCCTCTGCGGTAAGAGGAGGCGAGTCTACGCGAGGGTGGCTTTGCGGCTGGTAGTGCTTTGTAGGGAGAGGTAATAAACGATTACGGTAACCCGACTTGAGCAAATGTCAGCACCCGATTTCATGTGTAACTCAAGGCTAGAATTTACCTCCTCATACCCTTCTCTCTCAGCGCCTGTGCGACTCTCCTCCCCCGCATCGCGACGTCCCTTGGGTAAGAAGTAGTATTTCACGCCACGCCGGTCATGAGCACTACATATCACGACCCGTCCTGACGCTATGTGAAAGATTGCGACGCCGCCACCTACGACTAGATCTTCACCCGGAAACTGTGCATTGACAGGTGGGAAGATGGATCGTGGTGGTTGTGCGGTACGAGGCATGTTCAGGCTAGAAGGTAGGTATACTTTAGAGGACAGGTATAGGAACAGGTAAATGCTCAGGGAACAGATAGACAAATTGCGATGAGTATAGAGGGATGTTGGCAATAAAGCCAAAAGGGAGTCATCGTTGGACACTGTACGTGTTCGTGCCTAGGATAAAGCGAGGCGAGAGGTTCGCTGGCGTTCTACTGATGGACGCAGGTAGCGCCCCACTATTGTAAATCTGATCAGGGTCGACTCTATAACCCCCACTACGCCCCACTATGCCAGAAATTGTATCACGCATAGAGATGTATAGCTGAAAGAGACTGGAAATCAAGTTTTAAAATTGATATAGTTAATAAATATTCTATAAAAGAACATCATACAACAGATAGCATCTGGCCTAATGGCCCAATGGCAAGGCGCTTGACTACGACTCAATCCGCAATCAAGAGATTCCAGGTTCGACCCCTGGTTAGGTCAAATTTTTGGTCCCGCATGTCTATTATTTTTGGGCAATGTTATTCGGCCGTCCTTGTTTGCTATTTGGCCGTCCTCGTCTGAAAAAGGTAAAGCGTGATCAGGTACCTAGTTGTTCCGCCCCGGAGAACA
>JALRMI010000135.1:0-67441 GCA_026120165.1 Leptosphaerulina australis
TACATATTGGCTGAGTTATGAGGTAGTGAAGCTTTGGGTAATGATGTTGGTGTTGGCGCTAACGAGCTTGGCAACCAAAACTTTTGACCTAGTACTGTACGCTACTGTTCCAGCTGGGGGTAGTGGGTCCTTATCATGATTTAGCCTTGTTACGTGCTCTCCTCAAGAAACGGCTCGGAGCACCCCGCAAGCCCATAAAGCTCCTAGCTTGCATGTTTCCCTCCTCCCGTATTGCACCTGCAGAGACCCCTGTCTTTGACATACTCGCCCACAAGCACTGAGCCGTCAGCATAACAGCCTGGCTCAGAAGCACCGAGACAGACGCCCTGGACTGAACGCGACAGCAGTACAGATAATGCGTGAATCGAGTTTCCGACTGGCCGACAAAACCAGACACAAAGCACAAATTCAACAGCTATGGTTGCCAAAAAAAAAGGGGGGGAGGATATGATGCGGCCAATCATACCATCCCTGCAACTCTTATATGCACCAGCAACTTTACCAGTACAATTGTCACTGTTTTATATCCAAAATCCCCGCTTACCATCTATGCAAACTAGCAAGATCCGGATACATTTGTCTATTCTCGACGACTACCTTTTACTCCACTATTTGTCGAGGCTTTTTCATTACGCGCAAAACACTCTCTCAAGATGCTCACTCCAGAGCTCCAAGTTCCTGACGTGAGTTTGTTCACCGTGTGGGCTTTCAGGTCGACCAGTAATACACCACAGCGACAGATCCATTGGAATCACGATAGCTTAATCCAGACTTCCCAATTCCTCCACGGAAGACATTCCGTCTACTTTGAGCGTGTTACATTATGGCTAGTATTGTTGCAATGCTGTTGCCTTTTTCAGTATGACAAAATGGCCATGCCCACAAATTTGATGGCAGGGAGGGAAGGAAAGGCAGTCACGTCTCACTCTATCCACACAATAGTTGTCTTGCGTTGCCACCTAAACACGGGACATCGCTGAGAACGTTTTTGTCGAACCGTTGGTCAACGATTGAACGTGATAACTGGACTACTGGGCAGGACAGTATTGTTGAAAGCAAAGCGAAATGGAGATTAGCTGATGTGATCTATGCGCCTGCGAACTCTTGTGATGAAAATAAGTAACAGCTGGGTTTCGCAAGTAATAACCACCCCTTGAAATGGTGGCTGTGGCGGTGATCTGATGGATGTTTTTAAGCACGAGCACTTAGTGGCTGATCTCAATAAGTTAGAATCAATATTAAAGTGCAACGGTAGGATGTACTGAAAGTTCGGCCGATCTCACAGGTCAATCGTTTACGTGGCAATCCATATGACTGGCTCTAATCACTTCAAAGAATACACACCCTGGTTTGGGCATCTCGATTGACTTGCTGTGAGCGAACACTACTGAAGGTTCGCTATAGTGATCACATGCTCATCTCAATGACTTCATAGAAGCTTCGAGATGACCATCAACTATGTATATAGCTCATCCGTAGACCTTTCATACTCAATGAGAACAGTCCTCATATTCTTGGCCGGTACCATGACCTCCTCGTCCCGCCAATACTTGCGGCTCTCCAAAGTTGCCGCCTCTGTAGAGTTGGCTCTAAGCAAAGCCACAAAAATCCGGGCATGTATCATCTGCACAGATTGTTCTTCGGCTGGTGAATGAACAATCTCTCTTAACAAGCCGACTCATCAAGTTGTTCCTTTGTTCCTTGATCTATGAGATGCAGGATCGTGGTAATCCTTTCCTTGACTAGTTGGATTTGCTGTCGATCAGGCTTCTTTGTGGAGTGATCTTTGCGAATCTTATGTGCTTTTTGGGGGTGGAATTCATCGTTGGTTTTTAGGTTTTCAGTTCTCTCGGGCTGTTAAGATATGATTCGAAGAACATGCTGCCATGTATGGTTTCTCGTGCGGACTGGACTGTCTTTCCCTGGTCTAGTGTTTGTTCAAGTGACCACAAATCTGGATTCACTGGGAACTGGACTACGGTGTCTCCCAACTGGTTTATCATTTCATTCTACGTAACCGCGCCGGCGCAGGTCCTTGTAGAATGGCTCGGAAATCAATAGTAACGCAACGGTGACAGCAAGCAGTAGGACAACGGCCTTGCAGCCATCATGCTGTACGAACTATTGTAGATATAAAGACTGCCAGGGCCTACAACAATCGAGAAGAGAGCCACACCACTACACTTCTAAGAACGCACCCCAGTATTCTACACTGCTCTTCTCTCACCTCATCTGTATAACCTGTAGAAAGTGAGTTTCTCAGCACAGAAACATATACCTGGTTGAGATGTTGTTCTGGGGCGGCAACGGCGTTACCTTTGGTGTATATAATCGTCTTTAACCTCTTGGCTGCAAAGCATTTCCCCTCGCACGTGAATCAACGGGCTGTTACAGCCAAAATGAACAAACCGCTCACGTTTTGCACTAATCGCAGAATGACATCTGCACTGGGTCAGTCTGCGCGCAGACCGCGTTCTCGGTCAATGGACTGAGGTCTGTATTCCAGGAAAAGCCTTATATCATGGTCGACAATCGGCGGCGATATGTTATGCGATACAAGGTCCTTGTGCTCCATACTTGATATCTGGCTAAATCCATGTCTGATTGGCACTTCTGGCCGGCTTGTCAGGAACACGCGTAGTTGAGCCTTGTTCAGCGACCTTATCTCAGCTAGCAGATGGACAATGATGCGGATGTTGTCATCGTTGTCACACTCATTGAGCGCATCAACGATTAGGATGTATGGATCTGGTTCTTGTAGTTTCAAAAGTGGGCGACAGACGAAGTGTTGCCACTGATCGCGCAGCGAATGGCTGACAATATCGCTGGGTTTTGCAACAGCATCGCCGATGTGCTGGCACAAAGATGGCATGTTGTGGGCAAGCTGCACTACGATGCTCGTCACGAATCTGCCTGCACCGCCAACATCTCCACCACCCCGTAAGAAAAAGAGGCTGGCTGCGAGACGCTACCTGTCGTAGTACCTGTGTGCAATGGTCCGCGCGATGGTCGACTTGCCCGTCCCTGCCATCAGAAGATGCGCCGCACATTGGGTCCGTCTGTCCAGCTACGTATCTCATGGAGGAGATTTACACGCGTGTGCTCGAGGTAGATGAGCTCATGGCGTTCGTAAAAAGAAAGGGAGCAGAATGTACTCGGGAAGCAAATGAGCAACGACTAGCACACGAACAGCAACAGTGACAAGCTCTGAATCAAATAACATGTTTTTGGCGGAAGATATGAACCAACCCAATAATTTGGGGTGATTGTGATACAAATCAGCCACCACATCATCGTCTATCATAACCACACCCTGGCGCCAGTTGGCGTGCCTCGGTCCAACTCTTAGTTCGACGTCGAACATGGCAGAGCTCCAACATTTAAACACCAACTAGCACAACAAGCTAGAAATCGAGGTGTCCTCTGTTTACGGGACCTTCATGCACCGATGACCTCTTCAGCGATGACACTTCTTACCTACCAGCCCATCAAGGGCGTATATGTGCTTGCAGCATTGGGCTTTGAGCTTCTACGGCTACCCCTCTTCATTATAAAGTACCTCACCAAATACGGCCGACAACACCCTGAGTGGACCTTCCGTCAGGCTCTCACTACACGCATAGTCTCTGCAGTCCTCTATCATATCGCAATTATTCAAATCAAACAACCGATCCCTCTCACGCCGGGCAGCGAGAAGGAGCGTTTTGTGTGCATTAAACCTGCAGGAGGTGACAAGTACAAGGGACCACTACGAATCAACAACGATGTTCAGCCCGTCGAAATTGGTGCAACCTGGTACCCAAATCCTTTGTCAGCTTCCAAAAACGAGGGCATCATTAAAGTCATCTTGCACATCCATGGTGGCGCATACGTCACCGGTGATGGCCGAACAGCAGCGAGTGGCTACTTCGCAAAGCTGCTGCAGAAGCACGTAGGTGCTACTCACATCCTTATGCCACAATATCGCATCTCCACCCTCCCCGCCTCCAAGACCTCGAACCCTTTCCCCGCTGCGCTCCAAGACAGCTTGACAGCGTATCTCTACCTGCTCAATGACATGCACATCGCACCCTCGGATATAATTCTTTCTGGCGACAGCGCCGGCGCGAATGCTTCTATCTCACTGTTGCGCTACATCGCTGAATACGGCAAGGAATTATCGTTACCAAACCCATCTGCCGCACTTCTCTGGTCGCCGTGGATCGACCCTTCAGACATGTCTGGCGACTTTGTGTACAACAACCCCAACTATGCGACTGACTATCTCGCCCTTCCTCTAACATTATGGGGCTCAGGTGCATATGCAGGTTCTGGAGGCAAGGCAGTGTTGAAGAACCCGTATGTATCGCACAAGAAGCAGATATTCAAAACTCCAGTGCCGATCTTCGTAAACACCGGGAGTGCAGAGATACTGTACTTCGATGACTGCGAATGGGCAGGCGAGATGAGTGAAGTGGGGAATGACGTTACGCTCGATGTAGAAAAGCATGTTCCGCATGACGTGTTGTTAGTAGGGAACACATTAGGGTTTGACAAAGAGGCCGTGGCTTGTGCGAAGAGGGCGGGTGAGTGGTTGAGGAGTAAGAGAAAATAGATGATTCTTTGGAAGGCACAGTTAGGGGTACTGTTCTTAGTAGAACCATGAATGAACCAGTGCAACTGTTTCTGAATATCTTCCAAGTCCATCCCTGAAATTCGGGCAACCCCTATTCTGAGTAAAGCAAGCGATACTTCGGCCTTGAACGCTATTTGTCTCCACCACACTCCAACAATTGCTGTGTACTGGCAACGATAGCTGGCTCCAGATTGCTGTATACATGGACAAGGCTTTCCAGTCAAATGATACCGCCGCGTTGATGTGTTCTGTGTGAGTCCCATCCAGTGTCCTGGTTTGTCGCGAAACGTATTCCTTCATCTACTGTGAAACCACAGCACACAGATGTTGCTAAAAGCGTCGTGACTGCTATCACACAAAGTTTTGTACAATCACAATATACAGGCTCGTACCTCCGAGTCGAATGGCTACTAATACTGTCCAGCACAAAATGCCATGAAGAGTGCTTACTGTCGGAATACCGACGTATCAGACTCCTGGATAGCTGGAGCTACTCATTTGGGACTAGTTCTTGTATGATTCGGTATACGCCCTCAGTAGATAGACAGAACACAACGAAGATGCCACCTATACATGTATCGGCAATCGATGTATTGGATAACTAAGCTTTTGAAACAGTATCCTGTGCAGTAGTACGGGAGTAGAAACATACAGCCAGCGCCCGGGCTTGCACTACAGTACCAAAATGTCGCTGCTCTACGGACGAGAAATGTTGCAGAACAACACGTAACAGCGTGTTTGATTCCCACACAGCATCTGCGATGTCAAGGCTAGCGAGATTGCGTGCACACTACTAGCATGGTAGTTACTCATCGCTACAGAAGAAAAGCCCAGCTGGCTCCTCCAGCAAACACTTTATGCGTTTAAGTTCTTGGTGCAAATATTCGAATCAATCTGTATGAGGATGGACCACGAATTCCACAACCACTTTAGACCAGTCGGAAATCCACACTATTCAACAGTGGTAGGTATTCATCATCGCAAAAGTCATTCCTGTCGTCTGTGTTCAAATCTCAAAATTGCATTGGAGCATTTGATAGTATTGTGGGCAGGATACTGCAAAAACACCGCGATGCGGATGCCTACTGCTTATTGGAGTCTAAACAGAGCCACGCGCCCAGATGCGTAGCCAAGACAGACTGAGTCATTGTACACTGCCGTGTAGTGTGTCCTGTAGTCAAACGGCAGCCAAAGAAAACGTTGCGTATCACGCATTATCCATCGGTCATGGACCGAGAGATTTGAGTGTTCCACTCCTTGATCAACAGGTGAGGTAATAGTTAGAGCTTGAGGCAAGTGGATACACCCAACATTGGTGTGCAGAACCTGACTGTCGGGCAAAAAAGCGAGGTATTCGATGAAACTGGATGGGCTGTCGAGCATGCTGTGACACATACCTGTCCCCGTCTCCCACACTCGTACTGTCTTGTCGTAAGATGCTGAGACGACCAGCTGTCCGTCTGGCGAGAACACTACCGCCGTGACCGAGTTTGAATGGCCCTCCAGCACGCTGCAACACGTGCCTGTCCCCGTCTCCCACACTCGTACTGTCTTGTCGTGAGATGCTGAGGCGACCAGCTGTCCGTCTGGCGAGAACACTACCGCCGCGACCGAGTTTGAATGGCCCTCCAGCACACTCCGACACGCGTCCCATTCTGCTTCTCTACCTGACACCATCTTGACCGCCTGTGGAACCTGATCGACAAATGTCTTCCTGACAATGCTTGTCTCTGGAGCAAAAACGAGTGCTGATGAGTACGCCTGAAGGGGTGCCTCTGCAAGGATCGAACAGAAGCGCAGCACAAATCGATTTGCATCGCGAAGGAAGCGGGCACAGTCACTTGTTGATGACTATATCGCAAGTTAGTATGAAGTAGAAGAGTATTCTGTGCGGAAGTCCTCACCACCACCAGTGCCTGTAGTTTTGATATCAAACGAACACACTGTTCTGTCTCCCCTATTAGGCTCATCGTCTCGAGCCAGTGCAGGAAGTGTGTTTCGAGGAAAATATGCACTTTGTCCCTGTCTGCAATACTTTGTTGGCTGCGCTCGAGGTGATTGACCCAGTATCGACACGCATACTGCAGCTCAGGCGACAGGCTGCTACCAACCAGTCCTTCATCTATCTCACTCCTTAGAACTCCAGGCCCTGACAAGCTGCACATATTCTGCTGCAGGCCGGTAGGTGCGGACATGAGCTCAAGGCAGCAAGCCGATAGCTTTTCGTGTGTGCTTCTCTCATCTACCCAAAATCTAACGTCACTGCATCCATCTTTGCTGAGTAGGAAGTCGCGGAAAGAGGGATGGTGCAGACGGAGTGGCTGGGTCGGGTCTTTTGGAATGTCAAGAATAGCATGCAGACCTTCAAATGACCTGCGAACTTCTACTTCTGCGACATGGAGCAGTGCACTCAAACGTCTCGCAGACAGAGGAGAAAACAGCACCACTACACTTCCAAGCACGTACCTCAGCATGCTACAATACTCTTCCGTCTCCTCAGTTGTGTATTCTGTAGAAAGTGAGCTCGTGAGGACGGTCACATAGATCTGGTTGAGATGTTCCTCCAGAGCAGCAACGGTATTCCTATCGGTGCTCAGGATCTTCTCCAACCTCCTAACAGCAAAGCCTTTTCCGCCACAGATGAAGCGACAGGCAGTGGCGGCCCAGATGAACAGGCCGCTTGCACTGTGCACTAACTGCTTAATCTTTTCTGCACCTGGCCAATCTACATGCTCGTAATCTCTGGCGATGATCCCAAGTTCGTGCTGAAAATAAATGGCTATGTCGTGCTCGACAATCGACTGCTCGATGTTGTGCAGCACGACGTCCTTGTGCTTAGTACCTGCCATTTGCTTGAACCCATGCCGGATCGGCACTTCTGGCCTACTTGTCAGGAACACTCGCAGCCGGACACCTGCCAACGAGCGTGTCTCAGCCAGCAGTTGCACGATAATCCGAACGTCGTGCTCATTATCGCACTCGTCGAGCGCATCGACTACCATGACGTATGTCTTTGGCTCTTTCTCATGCAGTTTTGACAGTGGTCGGCAGACGAGCTGCTGCCACTGATCGCGTAGCGACTGGCTGACGATATTGCTGCGCTCTATTACAGCGTCGCAGATGTGCTGCCGCGATGCTGACACGTTGTGGGCAAGCTGCACTGCGATACTTGTCACAAACTTGCCTGCATGACCAACGTCGCCGCCGCCGCGCGAGAAGAAGAAGCTTGCTGCAAGACGCTGGTCATGGTACTTGCTCGCGACTGCCCGGGCGATGGTTGACTTGCCGGTGCCTGCTAGGCCGCTCAGCCAGAAGATGCACTGCTCATCCTGGCCATCTGCCCATCTGTATATCTCGCGTAGGAGGTCGACACGCGTGTCAGGGAGACAGCTAGGCTCGTGCTGCTTGGCGTAGGAGTTGAAGGGTGCATCTTCGGCGTACGGTAGATGACGGAGGATGTTCTCAAGAGAAAGTGCTGAAGTGTCTGTTCAGTGTCCCGTTCTCACTACAGGCCCGAGAGCTTTGGCGGGATGCTTCTGTAACGTACCAATATGGACGGGGCCGTGGATGGAGTGAGCTTGGAAGCTATGGTTGGCATCGCCAAAGGCTACAGTGGGTACCGAGGAGGCCATGACATCACTGCAGCAGAGCACATATCATCAGTGGATTGTCTGCAGCGAGGTTGTCTGTGGTGGTGGAGTTCACGGTGCAGCGCCTCTTTTCAGCCTGGCGACCTGCAGCCTGATCGTTGAGCCGCTCGCCCTGTCAGTATCGTCATGGCTTCCATTCTTTGCATTGCACCACAAGGATCTTGGACAGCCCCTTAGTGTACACTGTCGCCGTAATTATCGCATAGTCCTGTCGACCCTTCTTCATGTGAATCTGCAGAATCATAGCCGCAGAAGCCCCCAACGACTACACGGATACACGTGCATCAACCTTGGCATTGCAGATGAGTGTGATGATCCAAAATGCGCTCAGAGATAGGTCTGCAGCGCTCTTACTTGCCAAATCATAACGTTTTTGGGACTGCGGTTGCGTTGCCGTACCAGCAAAGTCTACGCACAGCCACAGCCCTAGGCGGTGCTATGTAGGTTATCTAACTCTGTGGCACGTGTATCTCACGCTAACCAGTGTTGGAAATCCTTCGATTCGTAGGTACCAGATCATCCAATAATATCGTGCGGCAGCAGCCACAACGCTTGTGGCGACCTCTGCGTAATCTCGCAAAGTTGTTAGGTGTCGTCAGGGCCTGCATACAGGTTCTGAACCAGCAAGAGTGTCGTGGTGCTGCTGAAGAAAGAGGAGGACTGGTAGGTTTTGCACTAAAACAAGCTTGGCGGAACAGAGGCGAGAGGCATAGACGTGGCGATACTTTTCTCCTTTGAAGGTCTACACGTATGTTAACTTCTCTACAGCAAATTATCGCTACCAGTGCATAGCAGTTCATGAGGTGTGGTAGAAGCAAGACGCGTTCAAGGTTAAAGTACTAGAGGCTGTTTGAACCCCAGGGAGATAGGTGCCAAACTCCTACCACTATGCAAATGCGTTATCACACGTACTACTCTGTCTCCGTCTCCCTACCGTTCCCTAACAAGCTGCTCTCCTCATCCACAGTTTTAGCTGGCTTTTCCCTGTCCACATTGTTCTTCTGCAGCGTGACCCAGATCGCTGCGCCAATAATCAATGCCGCTCCTACAAAACTCTCAATGGGTGGAGTTGTGCCCCAGATGACTCGCTCGATGATCAGCGCAAGCACCAATTGCAAATACATTAAGTTGGTCGCCCTTCCCGCTTTCTCCCTCTGCAGTCCCTCTGTAAGCAAGAATTGCAGAAGAAATCCCGTAAGCCCAATTACAGCGATGAGCCCCCATTGACCGCTACTTTGAGGCATGACAAAATGGAGATGCGGATGGATCAGAAGGGCGAGGAAAGAGCCAATGGTCGCGATGCCGGCAAAGTAATTCACGGAAATGAGAGAGTGAGCACGTTTGCCAATCACGCGGATGGTAGCGTATGCTGTCGAAGCACCAAAGGCGCCAAGGATTGCGGCAAGGACGGCAAGAGTGCGCTGGGTTGGGGAGATGGGGGTTGGAGACGTCGGAGGGGTGGAGGTGGTGATGAGAGTAGTGAGCATGTTGGCAACAACCTCATTTGGCTCGGGGTCGCCGGTAATGGGGTCCAGGGGCGGATCGGGGAAAAGCCATGTTGGGCGCGCGACAAGCAAGACGCCAGAGAAGGCGATTAGTGCGGCAAGGGCTTCACGGATAGTGAAAGGTTCGCGGAGCCAGATGAAGCAGACAAGTGCTGTGAGGGTGGGGATTATAAAAGTTATTACCGTGGCGTCCGAGATGTTCAGCCATGAGAGGGAATCTGACAGTCATGTCAACTTTCGGGTTCTTTTGTGGAATGGAATATATTAGGTGGGACTTACAGTAAAGGCCGAATAGTCCAACGAATCCACAAAACCCGCGAAGAACCAACAATCCTCTGATTCCCTTCTGGCCCAGAGGAAAGTCAGGTGTCTTGTGGTACGACATATATAACATGCCCAGAATTGTTGTACACAGCATGCGAATGAAGATGATCTGCATAGCATGAAATTTCGTCTCGTATCCAGTAGCCAGCAGCTTTGCTGCTGTGTTCATGATTGACCCACATGTCTGAGCCAAGAAGACCAAGACTAGACCAAAATTCCTCTCGTAGAAAGCCTTGAGGTTCTGTCGGAATCCGCTTTGGTTTTTGGTATCGAGATATTTGTGCAATTGCTCCTGTTCTTCTTCCGGAATTGGTTCCGCATCTACTTCTTGCAAAACATCATTTTGCACCGCTGGCACTTCCGTCGTGGCAGTTGTTGCTCCGTACGTCATCGTGTCTCCGAATGCTTGGTGTTCGTCGAGGAACGCAAGAATGCCAGTCAAAGGTAAGAGTGCTGACCGAAGAGAAAACTAATTAATGCCCATATGAAGAAATCTCGTGACAGCCCTGCAGTTGCAGAGGACCCACTTTTGCCGACAGCCGTGCCTAGCCATGGTTAGGCGGCAAATCACGTCAATATCGCCAACGACATGCCGAATGCTTTCCAGTACATAATGCGATTTAACGGGACATCTCAGCAATTCTGTACCACAAGGAGGACAGTGGCATTAAGTCGTGTAATTCCACGTTCGATGAGATGTTCAAGAGTAAGATCAATGTGTTAGGTTTATCAAAATTGTGCGCGTTTGAGAAGCTTCTCAGATCACTCACTGCTTATCCCATTGTGAAAGGGGGGATCGAATCATCTACCAAAATGGAAACATTCTTGCTGTGGAGAAGCTAGGGTTTTCTCTGAGCAAAAATTTAATGAAATACTGGTACTTTCTGGTTTTAGTCATCCTAACTACGCGGTATATACTTTAGCGTGCCGAACTACCAACGCCTCTGGTACCTGGGTATGGGGGTTCTCTTTGCCTTCTTATATCCCCCTGTAGAGTTTCCAGTGACATCAGTATCCAAAACAGCGACACTCAACTGCGGTAAACTGAACTCGAATGCTCCGCTAACGGTAGCAGTCAACTCGGTTGTCTTGGTGTCAACGATCTGGACACCAGTGCGAGGGTCGTTGTAGGCGTACGGGTCGCCGACGGAGTTGGTGAGGACGGTCAGCTGGGCCTTAGCACCGGGCTGAACACCCTCGAAATGGACAGTAATGGGAACCGAGGCGTTGTCGGTAGTGTTGTAGACGGCTCCCTTCCAGACGAGCGCACCATTGCGAGCCTCATCCATACCGGCACCCCAGTAAACGGGCCCGTAGCTGGAGTTGGAGGATGTGGGAAGAGTGTGTGAAATTGGGTGATGCGCAAACAGACTCCAGCAGTACCATGTAACAGCACGAGTGGTCTGTCTGGCATCGGCAGTGAACTGGATGAGGGTGATGGGCCACTGGAAGCGGTTTTCGTTCTTCAAGACAGGAGCGTAAAATGTACCGGGAATACGGTCGGAATTGCGCTCGTAGCCGAGGAGAGAGACAGCCTCACCGACAGCGCCAATCCACCAGGGATACTTGTAGAGGGGTCCGTTCCAGCGAGGGGGAGTGGCACCGTTGACGTGGGTAGCGGCAACCTCACCGATAATGTGGCCAATGTCATTGTCAAAGCGGTCAAACTCCTCAACAAGCTCATCAGGCTCACGGTAGGGGTGGTAGTCACCGATGGCATCAGCAGGGTATTTGATGCCCTCTGCAAGGTTGGGACCAGTAGTAGCACCCTCGGGGGCTGGATCACTGGTAGCAGAAGAGCCGATGACCTGAATCTCAGGGTATTTCGCCTTGATGGCGTCGTGAAACTTAATGAAGCGGTATTCTTTGTATGAGTCCCAGCCTCCAGGAAAGCCAGCGAGCCAGTCCTCGTTACCAATCTCGACATAGTTCAGCTCGAAAGGCTCAGGGTGGCCGAGAGCAGCACGCTTAGCACCCCACTCAGTATCAACAGAGCCTCGGATGAACTCAATCTCGTTCAAGGCATCGTCAATAAAAGGCTGGAGGTCCTCCTCAGGAGTGACATCGCCGTTGAGAGCGAGACCAGCCCAAACACCGATAACGATCTGGAGGTCCATGTCCTCAGCCCATTCGAGGTACTCCATCATGCCGAGACCGTGAGTTTGCTGGTAGCCCCAGACACCCTGAAAACCGGGTCGGTCCTTGAGGGGGCCAAGAGTATCCTTCCAGTCCCAGTAGGTATCGTTCTCAAGTCCCTCCAGCATGTTACCGCCAGGGAAACGAAGAAAGTGGGGGTTCATCTCTGCAAGGGCTTCAGCGATATCAACACGAAGACCATTCTTGCGGTTTTTGTACGTGGGAGGGAATAGGCTGATAAGGTTGAAATCGAGAGATCCACCCTGGACGCCGCTAGGATCAAAAGTGATAGCGAAGGTGTTGTTCGAGTTAGGAGCATCTTTCTCGGGAGTGAGTTCGAAGGTGTGTTCAGTCCACTCAGAAGCAGTAGACTTGGACTCGATCTCAACAGAGCCAAAAACATCATCTGTCAGATTCGACTGCAACGAAGCTGTGAAAGAGCCAGTGTATGCGCCCTTTACCCAGAACGATCCGGTGTACTTGTGCGTCCTGACGTCCATGCCCCAGTAACCCTCGTTCTCGAAGCCAATTTTGCCGACTGTGCCGTTTCCGGCAGCAACCTTCATCGAGGCGGGTAAAGCCTTAGAAAGCGGTTGGGTGTCATTGTCAATAGTAAGGCTGGCACCATTGATGGGGAAATAGTGAGCTGTGGAAACCGGGAAAGCCCTACTGTACTGGAAAGCACGGTTTTGGATCAACTCAGCGTAAATACCACCATCACCAGAGTTATTAATGTCCTGAAACCATTAGCAAGAGGCCGATGTGGCAGGAAGCAATCGTAACTACCTCGTGAAGGAAGCCGTATCCATAAGGATGACCAAATTTGCCAGTCTGATTACCTCCGCTGGATTGGACGACAATGTCAACCGCACCAACAGATGCTACTGCAGTAGCTGCGAGGAAGGCCTTTGCGAATAGTCCCATGCTGCCGACTGTGAGGATCGTTTCTCACAAAGTGAGGGTCGATTGCACGTCTGAGTCCATGGCTTTTGTAACTCTACTATTTTAGCATCTCATTTCATCCGGAACTTGGCAATACTGGTCCCAACTTACCGTGATGATCCTCACAAAAGTTTGCCATCACCACCATGCCTGAAGAAGGTATTCGGGATAGTAGTTCCCGCAGGTACGCGCTCATATGAGCCTATCTAGCGGCATTAATTGTGAGCCATTGGAGGAAGTTCGGCGCCCCAACCGGACGGAGAAATGTCAATGTTTCGATTCCTTACGCGCCGTTCCTGGAGATCCATGTCGATCGGAAAGAACCCCTCTTGCAGTGACGTGATGTTCAGGAAGCGGGTTAGATAAGACTGGGGGGTCCGGCGGGTATTTACCAATTCAAGGCCGCGGGCCTTGCAGTGTAACGGTCGCGCCATTCCACACTTGTGTTTGTATTGAAGCTTTCGCGGAGATTGTGGAGAACTTGGGGAAGCGTCGCGGAGTTTCTGCCGAAGCCAAGTCCCTAGGCTCGCACACTCTCCGAAAGCCTTACACTCTCATGTTGTCGAACAAATATCCGGCGGCATCAACGCTATACAATGTTGTTGAGTAGTAGCCCCTCAAATTGTCAAGACTTGGAGGGTGGATGTAAGGCTGAATACGAGTACGCCTTTCGAAACGGCAATTGTTGAACAAGCGGCTCGATAAGTCAGCGAGGTTTGAGTCGCAACCTCCAGCAACAGCACAGCAACGTCTGAAATGTTAACAACAGTACAATCCAGATTCCTTGGCTCGTGAAGGTGAACAATCTACCGTTATCACCCTTCGATGCTTATAGTAACTCCACAGAAGGCCATGGATCCGAAACTTGTTCCACTGCAGTGTTCTGTATATTCTGCGAGTGACCATCCAAGGCTACGTCCGGTTCCTGTTAGAGTGATAGTACACTACATCCACCTGTGATCTGGCGTCAAAGTAGCTTACTCTTCCACACTTACGATGTGCGTCGCGACTTGGTGCGGTTTGGAAAATAGAAGCGTCGCACGCGAATGCACGGCCGTTGTATAAAAAGTTTCTGCTGACGTCACGCGGGAACACCTTAAGACCTCGCATAGTGACTGTGTTGAATTATCACAACGCCAAATCAACATCACTACTTTGCTGACTCATAATCGGAAAGAAGAGGAGATGTTATTGACAGTATTCTGATGGAACAACAACGCGGAAGGATATGTATAACTGCATGCCTTTACACACTATAGTAAAAATGAGCTGAAACGACACTGCTACCAACACCACCTCTTCTTATTCACGAACGCTATCTTGCGCCATGACGCGACGCTTCACACGTAGAAGTCCCAAACCTCCCCAGCCGCAGGAAGACTCAAAAGTGGCGAGCAGGCGTCTCAGAGGAAAGCCGCCTCTAGACCCCCAAGAGTCAAATTCAATCCCAGAAGAGCTAGAGTCTGGCATCATCAGGAACTGGAAACTGTCATCCCCAAATATCAATACATGTATCGCATCGGAACATTGGCCAGAGAGTGAGTCTGATCCAAAGAAATGGCATATCGATGTCATCCGTCTTCTTCACGAAGCATC
Source organism: Leptosphaerulina australis (assembly GCA_026120165.1). Classification (NCBI taxonomy): domain Eukaryota; kingdom Fungi; phylum Ascomycota; class Dothideomycetes; order Pleosporales; family Didymellaceae; genus Leptosphaerulina; species Leptosphaerulina australis. Next base: position 14,769 of record JALRMI010000135.1, read on the forward strand.
CACGATAGATCTGGAAAAGAGCAATACGACCTTGTGCTCGAACAACGAATTTTTCCGTCAAAACTTGGCTTGCGAAATCAGCTCGCGCCAGCGACGGAACAAGTCTAAGCAAGGAGCTGTGCCCTGGATGACTACAACTGATCTCAAGGTAACAATCAAGACTCTCCACTCCATGGCCGAAGCTATGGGCACCCCGAACGAGGCCAAAGAGACAGGCCACCAAGAATCCAGCGTGAGACGCGGGAGATCAAAGGCCAATGCTACTGCTGTTGCGGAAGACAAATCGAAAGGAGCGAATGAGGCAAGCCCAGCACAGGAAGAAAAAGCGAAAGCTGCACCACGTGGTAGAGGCAGGCCGAGGAAAACGGCGCCTGATGTAGAAGCTGTAGTCAAGACTGGAACGGAACGCCAAACGACCGATCTGCCAATAAGAACTGCCCGCAGGCTACGCGGTAGACGATCAGCCAAGACGGAGAAGTCTAGCAAAGATGAGCTAGCTGTTCCTCCTCCAGTCACGCCCGCCAATCCGCCTGAAAATTCTGGAGACGAGGAAGACGAAGAAAAGGAACCACCTGAGCCTGTCAGCGGGCGGCATATTTATGGTGACATTATCAAACCTACAACAGTGAACTTCAATCCCGAAGGCGAAGCCACAGCACGAGCTTGTACCCGCCAGACACGGAAGCGTGGCCGCGCTGAAAATGACAAACCGCCGACAGAAGTACAAATTGATTCCGACCCTCGAGATATTGATGCAACAGGTTTCTTGTCAGAGCTTGATCCAAAGGAAATGCGGCGGCGAAAGCCAAGACTATCGAGATTGCAGCAAGACAGGGTGACTGAACCGCCCTGGAGTCAAGACATTCCTGTGACACCAGAGACTCCGCTGTTGACACCTGCGACGGAGGGTCCGATAACTGGTACGCCGGCTGCACCAACATCGGTAGGTCCAACTGCACTGTCTAGCCCGCCGTCGCTCTCTGAAAATGCCGCCGAGGATACGGATACAGGGATTGAGCTACTTCTGGACATGTTACCCAGCATACCAGAGCGCGCAACTGTGGAAGAAAAGAAAGCGTTGACGGACCAAATAGCGTTGATATATAGAGATATTGCCGCGTACAAGACGACCGTTTGGCAGATTAACAAGCGATCGAAAGGGCAATAGAACACCCTGCATCAAATTTTATTCTCATTTCAGAATTAATAACAACTCCCTGTGCAAGTCTTGCGATGATATGAGGAGTTGAGAGGCTGCCGTTGCTACGTGTTGCTTAGGTGTTTTCACTCCCAGGTGGAAGGTGGATACATCGCCTAAACAGGTTCTGCATTAGGCAACTACTGGACCCTCAATCAATCGACTACGAGACTGTGTAGAATGCCTGTCGTTACACTGATTGGTCGCTTCGAGTTGCTTCGTATCACCAACAGCATTTCAAACTAGTAGGTTATTCCACTGCTTCTGTTTGTACAGGAATTATTCTGTGCTTCTTGCCCTCTCACAATAGATGAAATGCTTGGCAGCGCATGGAACACGTTGGATTTTAATTTAACGTCTGTGGAAGTCTATGACTATACAAGGTATGGAACATGTTCATTTCATGCTACATCAACCATAATACCTAACGGAAGGGAGGCGGTGCGAAAGAATTCACACCCGGCAGACTTGTCAACAGGCAAATGATAGGCAGATTGAGCACCAGGTTAAGCCTGACATGAGCCTCGGGATAGTTCTTTTACACTTGATCAAGCGATCGATCAGTAGATCGCTTGCTCGTTGACAATTCTGACATCCCGGGATCACTGGTAGATGCAGGAATCTGAACAAGTTGGGAATATGAATGCACTATAGAGCGTAGAGAGCACAGCAAAACCAGTGTCTAGTGAGGTAGTGGAGTAAATGCCAACCTTTTCCAGTCTTACTAAAAGCTCTGAAGATAGGCGTCAAGTAAAAGGCTCTGGAATAGTAGCACGTCAGACTAGCACGTGGCCGACATCGGACCTAGTGTATGCTGTTGATGAGGCATGAGAGCCCATTTTTCGAGACATCTTGTCTAAAATCTGTGCATGTTATGCATGCACAATGGACGTTTTGGTTCGAAAATTCGCCTCATGATGGCGAGCCTTCCTGTTCAGTGAAGTCAGCTTAAGTCTATCTGCCATGGCCTGATCTCTTATCCACACAAAGTGCCATTCCAACATCACCTAATTTCAAGGTCTAGGTATAGTACAACGTCATCTTATGGTGACATGGGAAATTGCTTGAGGAAAGCCTAACTTTGAGTGACGAAGTGGTGGTGGTGGCATTTGATTCGAGTGCCGGCACCTCTGGTACCTGCACTGTACAGACAGTAGAGCCAAGCCCTTTCCTAGTTCCCAATCAGACGCACCTGTCTACTCATTCAAATTCACACCAAACTCCTTAAACGGCAGTCTTGGGGCTTGCACTGTTCAAGTGCATGTTCCAATCCATCCATTCATCCATCCATTCACCGACTACAATATCACTCTTTGTTGATAAAACAAGGATCCGATATAGGTTGATTGAAGGAAGGTTTGTGTGGTACATGATCAGGTATCAGATGGTTGCTTGTAACCTACATAGGCGCCCACTTGCGAGTTGATTGCTAGGTTACACAACTGCACAGACGTCAACACAACATCTTCGCTATGAGTAGATATGGAATTTAGTTTTAGTATGGTTATGGGATTCATCACTTTGTTCGAGGTACCCAGCTTTGCCACTCGGCTTGATAGGTTCCCCTATGGTAGTCATACTACCAGAGGGGCCTTGTTTTAACATTCTCATAGGTTCCAGTGAACAAACACATGGAAGAGCTCGCAATTATTTCGTGGCTCACGTCTGCATGTTTACCCGCCGTGTATTCTGCCTGCGCCCAAGAGCATGAATTGTAATAACAGTGCAGAATTTGTTTTGAAGTACGAGGCGAGAGATTCGTTGTCTCAAGACCAAATGTGATAATCTTTTCCTGCAACCAGCCTTGCTGTAGCCTGGGCCCGACCTTGAACTTTTCTGTTGCCACAAAAACATTTACCTTCGTTCTCCCCAGTTGTCTGCATCGTTTACAGGAGGGGCGATAATGATACTGGAGCTATGACCATGACCTTGTTGGAGGCTGCTTCGTGCTCTCCGCGGAATCTGTACATCTGGAAGGAAACTCGACCGACACTGGAGTAACACAAGCCTGAATCGTTTCAGCCCGGGGCTCCTGGTCAACCATGTGATAGACATACGGCATGTTCATGCTGTGATACGTGCATGTCCACAAGCTGCATGGTGTTTACGAAGACGTGCAGGCGCGATGTGAAATTAAGAAATATAGTACTGATTTCGAGCCAAGAGTTTGCAATCACTTTGTTTAGGGTTGTACACGCAAAGCACTGAGCACCCTCAACGATGGCTACCTTGCTTCGGGGTATTAACATTTTAACTTCTTCCAGATCTCGTAGCATATCGTTACACTCATCGTTATCTAGCCCAAACGTCTACGCTCGGCTAAGGTTGGCACCCTCCTCCTGCTTCTGCAGACCGTACTTCTTCAGCCTGATGCTCTGGATGGCAATGAAGCCTGTGGTATCCATAGGGCTGAAGTTATCGAGTGTGTCCATAGACGCCTCCTCCTCGCTGTAGAGCTTCTCGGTCTGACTGCTGCGGCCAAGGACGTATGCGTTACCCTTGTACAGTGTAAGGCGTACCTCACCGTTAACACGGCGCTGCGAGAACAACAAGCTGTTCTCGATGAATTCGCGCTCGGGCGAGAAGTACATGCCGTTGTACAGCTGGTAGCTCCAGTTGTGGGAGACGAACTGGTCGCGCAAGTTGCGGACCTGTGTGTCCATGACCAGACCCTCAAGATCCAAATGTGCGAGGCGGAGAACAGTCATGGCGGGCGAATCGTAGCAACCACGGGACTTGAGACCGATGAAACGGTTCTCGACGATGTCGATACGGCCGATACCGTGCATGTGGCCAAGCTTGTTGAGCGCAACGAAGAGCTCGACAGACTCGGTGTATGTCTTCTCGGGTGTGACGAGCTTGGTAGGGATACCCTTCTCGAAGTGAATGGTGATGTCGGTGGGCTTGTCAGGGGCGACAAGAGGCGACTGAGTCATGGTCCACATATCATCAGGAGGGGAGACGTTGGGGTCCTCGAGAATGCCTGTTGATGTCAGCGTAGATACGCAGATTAGGGAAAGAGTACGCCTACCAGCTTCGTAAGAGCAGTGGGCCAAGTTGGCATCCATACTCCATGGCTTGGCCTTGGTAGATGTGACTGGGATACCGTGCTTTGCGGCATAGTCGAGCAGATCTTGCCTGCCCTTGAAGCGATCGCAGAACTCAGGCAACCTCCAGGGTGCGATGACCTTGATGCTAGGCTGGAGAGTGTAGAAAGCAAGCTCGAAGCGGACTTGGTCGTTGCCCTTACCAGTGCAGCCGTGAGAGACAAAGTCGCAGCCTTCTTGCTGGGCAACTCGGATCTGAGCACGAGCAATGACTGGGCGGGCAAGCGATGTGCCGAGAAGGTAGCGACCCTCATATGAGGCATTGCACTGAACGGCGCGGAAGCAAAGCTCCTCAACGAACTCCTTCTGAAGATCAAGGATGACCATCTTCTTTGCGCCGATCTTCAGCGCCTTCTTCTCGACCTCATCCCAGGGCTCTTCCTGACCGACGTTGGCGAGGAAGCACACGACTTCGTAGCCCTCCTCTGTAGTTTTTATTAGTTTACATTCGTGTTCTAACATTGGATGTTCAACATACCGATCAGCCATTGCAGAATGGTGGAGGTGTCAAGACCACCTGTGAGTCAAATCAGTTGACAATGCTCAGTGTTGTAAATTCATCTTGACGAGATGATATTGAGGGTTGTAGTGAAAACAACCATACCAGAGTAAGCCAAACAGACGCGTCCCTTAGCCATGATGTGAGATTCGAAATTTGGAGTATGAAGGAAGAATGTTGAAGAGTCAATGGCTTGGAGAATAGTTTGTCTGGGGGCATATATGCGGGCGATCGCACCGATAACGATAAAAGTTTGGCCCAAGCTTTATGCGGGCCGATATCGCACTAGCGTTTTGTGATCTTTCAAAGCGCTCTGCAGAATGACGGTGAGCGAAAATCTTTGGAAATAGACGCGCGAACCTGAATGGCTAGCATCGGGTAATGACGCTCATCGAAGAAATGTTACTTTCTGACTATGCTATTACCGTGCCTTTACCCAGATTGACTCAACACATGCCAAAAGCCCTCAAAGGGCACGAAGGCCCCATCGTGACTCAAAGGTATCAAATGCAAAAATTTAAATGTGACACTAATCTAAACGCTATACGCCGCCGCAATGGGGTATGATACTGCGAGATCCAATAGGTACAGGTGAAAGCAATATGTGACAGGAAATCGAATTTGGTCATGGTTGCGCTGAAGATAGGGTGTGTCACCAAACCCTAGAATGCGCCGCCGGCTACTCTTTCACGTTCGTAGAAAACAATGTATGCTCGCTCGTTCTGCAGTCGATCCTTCGGCTGTAAGTTGCCAGGCTCGAAGTCAACAAGTCTGTCATCGTTGAACGATCGCCAGCAGCCACGCGCCTTATCCTTGACAAAGGCTGTGTAGTGCCCGCTTCCAAGGGTCGCGCCGATGTGATGGATAACAGCATATGCGTTATAGATGTACGGCCCGTTCATTGTGGGATCTGCTTTCAATGCGGCCAGCTGTGCTGGCCCGTCTTTGGCATTTTGTGTGATGTATGCCTCTTGTTCTGGTGTCATGGGCTGGTCCATGAAAGGTCCCATGTCGAGGCCTTGGAGAGGGAAGTTGATAGGAGTTCGCACTTTGCGAGCACTCTCGTTGTGCGATGCGCTGAACCGCTTGAAATGTATGACAAGCGTGTCAGGCGCTCGGGTGATGGTAATCTTCTTAACAGCCTCACGATCTTTCTTGCATCTAGGGCAACGCCAGAGCTCATCTCCAGCAAGCCGCTCAGCTGCACAGTACGACCGCAGGCAGTCTCGGACATCGCAGGCCTGGTCGCGTGGGATCTCTAAGCTTAGACTCCAAAATGCCTCGTACGTCGTGCTCGTGACACCGCATGAATGGCATGTTAGCTGTGAAGCGTGTTGACCTGCGAACATGCCGCCAATGACAGACATGTCTCGATGCTGGTATCGTGCCCATTCAATCTTTGCAGCGTACTGTCGAGGGAAACGCTCTCTTTGCAGTTCCTGGTGCTCCGTAAGAGGCTGAAGAGGAGTTTTATTCCATGTCACATTGAGATCTTCGTGCATAAAGTCAAGAACAAACTCGAGGAACTCCTTGGCATCTTGCTGCTGGTCAACACCCCACTCAGAGTTGAAGTGACCACATATTCTCTGCTATACGTTAGCAGCGATATCAAGGGTTAAGGAGCCTACATACCCTGAATGTAGTTGGGCGTACAGAAGCGATGTCGCCCTTGAACAAGTTGGAGATCAGAGTTGCATAAGCCTCAGGTAAGATGCCTTTCGTCCCTTTCCAATTTTCTCTTTGAAGGTCTCGGTTGTATCGACCAGTCAAAAACAAATCAGAGAGCGCCAAATGCCCGCTTAGGCACTGCACCACTGAGTTCATATAGCAAGTCACACCAAAGTTGATCAGCCCTGTTTTATGCATGCGAACATTTGTGAAGTGTGGCTGCGAGATGTACACCGGTGGCTGGTTGTTGCGGCCCTGAGGGGCAACTTGCCGTTCATGAATGCCACTGTAGCTGACCCGAGGCACAGAGGGTGGTGGTCGCGATGGTGCCAGGGGTATGGCGGGAGGTACATATTGAGGTATAGGTGGTCGTGGAGCCGCTTGCACCATGGACTGCCCGCCTTCAATGTCAGGAAATCTTCGCAGAAAGTCTTCGGTCGTGCGGTAGAACGGTGACTCAGGCTCCTCACTCTCATCACCCGCAGACGGCTGCTCGATGACGGCCCTTCCTTTCCGCGCTTCCTCCAGCCACTTTTGCTCCTCTTCAGGATCCATTGGGACATACTCTCGTCTTCTGCGCTGAAGATTCAACTTAGCGGCATGTGTAGCAGCTGGCGATCGGCGAACACCTCGAGGTCTAGTCTGACCGCTAGCTAGCAATGCAGCAGTCGTTGACATCTTGAGTGCTTGGGGTCCCACTAGGTCGATCCATGCATCGAGGCCGCCCTTTAGCAGAATTGGTGGCCGTTTTAATGGTTTCTCGACATTGAATTCATGTAATGTATCATACAGTCGCTTTAGGGCCACTTCATCATCAGTTCGGTTATGCTTAGTCAAGAAATCAGTGTTCATCGTAGAGTCATTATAGTAAACGACCACATCATATTCGTGTCGTCGGTCGAACATGGCCTGCTCTTCATCCGGCGAGATGACTAGGCGATCTGAGAGCTGCTCTGCGGAATCGCCATCCTGTAAGGTCGAAGGCTCCAGACACATGACTGAGCGCACGTAGACATGTCCTGCGTCGAAAGCCGATCGTTCGCGCACATCAATGACTAAAACGTTGAACATACGCAGATAGTCGTAAAGTTTAGCTGCATCAATCTCCAACTCTATAGCGGCACTGACGGATCGATTCCGGCCCACTGGTACACGCGGCGGTGCTTGCTGAGTTGGGAAGTAAGAATCTGGCGTGCCGTTTGCGTTAGGCGCACTGCTGGAAATGCTGGACGCTGCCAACGAGTTGCTGCGTCCACCGGTACCATTCAGGCTTCGCGGCGTACTTCGAGGCGGCGCAATATTTGCGGGTAGATTTACATTGCGCGCTGGGCTGTAGGTCGGACTGGGTTCTTTCGGAAATGAGGCTGCCATGTTTGTGTCCAGTGGCAGCTTTGGCGGTAATCGCGTTGGCGGTGGCATGTCTCGTGGGCCAACTGGACGGATAGGGGGATGGTAATCAGTAGGAGAAGGCATCTTCACAGATAGGTCCTGGCTTGAACGAGCTGTATTCGTGTCAACTGGCGGTCCAGTCCCTCGAAGCTTTGCAAAACGGTCTGCAAGATTTCCATTTATAGACGATGAACTTTGGTGGACAGCTCGACCATGCAACGATTGCGGCTTGGGTTGCGGCACTGGCTTCTTTCGTGTAGAGTCCGCAGAGCTTCCAGGCAAAATTCGTCCACCCGGCGCTGATGTGGGTACACTCGGCAGCATTAGCTCATCGTCTCTCCTTGGTGGAGCAGTCCCATTGCGAGAATCTGGTCTCATATATGATGAAGCCGACTCTGTTCTACTATGATGAGCGCCGTTTCTCAGATTGTCGTTCTTGATAATATTCTTTATGCGCACGAATTGCTCTTCTGCTGAAGATATATCTTTAAGGAGGATGTTGTAATCACGGTGTGTCTGGCTGCGGCTGCCAGCAATCTTGTCATGGTAGTCGCCATGTTGAGGGATCAACACAGCCACAATCTGGTAAGCGACCAGATATTCCCAATATGCGCCGGCAACTGGAGAGCGGTTACTGAGCATACTCTTGGCTGTGCTGAAATGTTGCCGTGCCTGGTCAAGCAAATGCTTGATCTGTGTCTAGTTAGCTCTGGCCACATATAACCACTTTGTGATGTTCAACAAACCGAATGGAGCCTCAGTCCCTCCACTGTCTCTGTCGCTGAGCCCACGATCTCAGCGATGGGTGGATTGGATCCGCCAGACCCTCTCGATTGGCCTGCCCCATCGCTGCCATGGGTACCATTTGTGTAGCCGTTCATTTGGCGGGGTGGTGGGGAAACCTAGGGGCGGCAAGGGAGCAGCTACACTCTTTACCGCACTCTATATTCCAGAAGGCTTGCGCATGTCGGCCGCGAATAAGCTGAATGTGTGTGTGGAGTGCGCGTATCAAAGGTATCGTGTGTTCGTGTCCGCCGAGAAGCGTATGGAGGCCTAAGTGGTGTGGCTTGAAGGCTTGACTGACGTTTGATTTTGCAAGTATAAGAACAGAAATTCTGTGGAGAGTTGTTTCTATGGGAGAAGTATTCTAGTGGGGGTATGCAAAGTGCGCGAGGTGTTTGAAGTGAAGTGTGGCGCATGTCAAGGTGATGGTCCTCGGTGGTGCATGTAGAGGCTCCGCTCGCTCGTCATCGGCCTTGGCTCGAGGCCGCAGCTACATGAGTATCGATCAAGCACCTCCAGCAAGCCGCATTTCGCCATATTGCATTTTGGGCATTGTCCTAAAAGCAGAAGCTGTACACGACACAAAGAAAGCTGTGACATCAGCATATACGTCAAGGACGACACATTCGACGCGCACATCCGGACATCATGGCTGGTTGGTTCGGGTCGTCGACCAACAGCGCGCTCGAGGAGCAGATTGAGCGCGCTACCACATCAAGCTTGTATGTAGATCAAGGTTATTTGGACTAGCTAAAGGTCTTTTCACTGATATGGAACAGAGAGGATATGCCCCTCAACCTTGAGATATCTGACGTAATTCGATCCAAGACAGTGCAGCCTAAAGATGCTATGCGCTCGTTGAAGAAGCGGATAGGGAACAAGAATCCCAACGTCCAACTGGCTGCATTGAACGTATGTAGCCCAAATTTTGCGTGTTAATACAACCCGCTGATAACTGGGATAGCTCACGGATACCTGTGTTAAGAACGGCGGTGCCCACTTCATACAAGAGATAGCTTCGCGGGAGTTTCTGGATAACATGACCTCCCTCATGAAGGCGCCGAGCGGTGTGGCGGCAAATCCTGACGTTAAGAACAAGATGCTAGAGCTTATACAATCATGGGCGATAGCAGCGGAAGGGCGAAGTAACCTGGGCTATATCAACGAGGTTTATCGCAGCTTGCAGCGGGAGGGGTACCACTTCCCACCTAAGGAACATATTTCAAGCAGTATGCTCGACAGCAGCGCAGTATGTGTGTCCCATCATCATTTGTACATATCTGCTAACACAACACGCAGCCTCCAGAATGGATAGATTCTGATGTATGCATGCGCTGTCGTACACCCTTCACTTTTACGAATCGAAAACACCATTGCAGGAACTGTGGTAACGTCTTTTGCGGTGCCTGTTCGAGCAATAATATTTCTCTTCCACATCTCGGCATTATGGATCCTGTACGAGTCGACGATGGCTGCCATGCAAAGCTAACCGATCGATCGCGAGGCACGCCAGCACTACCCAGATTCGATGCGCCTAAACCTACCAAGACATTATACCAAAGTTCAATGGAGCCGCGCAATCCGCGTGTGGAGGACAGCTTCGATGCGGACCTAAAGCGTGCTTTGGAGATGAGTCTGGAAGATGCAAAAGGCAACAGCACCTCTGGATTTGTACCACAAGCACAGTTGAAGGCACAATCGAAGCCTAATGGCATTGTGAAGAAGCCTGAGCACGAGGAAGAGGAGGATGCCGATCTCAAGGCCGCTATTGCAGCTTCCTTGGCCGATATGGAAGAGCAGAAAAAGAAGTATGCCACAAATTTCCGCCAACAGGCAACAGACACTTCCAACGGGACGCCCTTCGTCGCGCCGAAGAACGACTACGAGCTGACCCCGGTCGAGGCGGAGAACATCAACCTCTTTTCGACTTTAGTAGACCGACTACAACATCAGCCCCCAGGGGCGATTTTGCGCGAACCTCAAATACAGGAGCTGTACGAAAGCATAGGCAAGCTGCGACCGAAGCTCGCCCGAACATATGGCGAGACGATGAGCAAACATGGTATGCATATTACATTTATCATCCTTGATGTACCTGCTAATCTACCTAGAAACACTACTCGATCTTCATGCTAAGCTTTCCACTGTTGTTCGATATTACGATCGTATGCTGGAGGAACGCTTGTCCAACACATATAACCAGGCCGGTGCCATGTATGGAATGCCTCGCCCCTCATCCCATGTATACCCCCCGATACCTTCTGGTGCACCCATGCATCAAGGCAGCGAGAATTACTACTCGACCAGTGCAATTCCTTCAGACCCATATGGCCGACCGCAGCCCAGCTACCAATCGCAGCCACAGCAGCCATACCCTCAGTTCGACCAACGAGCATCAGCACCGCCGCAGTCATATGTGCCACCTCATGATCAGTACCAGCAGTCCCAGCAACCGTCGCAGCCATACCCTAGTCTGCCCTCATACAACGGTGGAACGGCACCTCAGCAACGCCCGCCCAGCACAGCTTACCAGCAGCCGCCATCACCGCAACTACAACGCCAAGTTTCGAACCAATATCCACCGCAATCCTCTGCCGGCTACCCACCCCAAGCTCCACCTTCGAATGTTTCTGACGCTGACAGCGCAAATTACTACTATGGTGATAACAGCGCCCCTCCAGCGATACAGCGCACGCAAAGCTACACATCACAACCAACGCAATCTTCATCGCCCCAGATGTACAACCACGCACCACCTCAACAACAACAACAACAAGCACCTATCTCACCACCCGCACAGCCGGTAACCGCATGGCAAAACCCCCCCTATCCGAGGGAGAATGCGCCACCGCAACATCAAGCTCCACCGCAGCAGCAGCAAGAACAACAACAACATCAACAACAACAACAACATCCACATCAAGTGCCCCAGCAGTTACAACAGCAGGTTCCGGCGCCTCAGCAACAATGGCAACAACCACAACAGCAGCCACAGCAACAGCAGAGTAATTGGAACCCGGCAACGCCCTATGCAATGGGCGGGTATGGGCCGGAGAGCTTCCCTGCTGCACCGCAAGCAGCGCCGGTGCAGAAAGTCGACGAGCCATTGATTGATTTGTAAGCAGTTTTCCATTGATGGGCGAGCAAGGGAAATGATTTTTGGAGAAGCAGAAGCACAACCAATATAAGCAAGCTGCGCCCAACAATTGATTCATCTTTAACATTTGACCCTGATTATGTGGTACGAGTAATTATGAACCAATACATATCCGGTCATAGATTTAGTGTGATGTAAGGAATGCTGCTACTTCTCCTGAGCAGTGTCGACTTCTGGAGGCCAATCTATTCGTGGTTTCATTCAAGAATTGTTTCATTCGAGAACTCGGTCTAGCGCCACATCTGACCATGCCATTGCGCGTCATCTCAGGCACACTACATTCACCCGACTTCGAGATGAAATCATGCGTCTGGGATCCTTGAATTCACACCTCCACCTACATACAGGCTTACAAAAGTAGTTACAGGCGGACAGAACAACGAACAACGTCCTCAAGCTCATCAACCAAGCGAGGGTATGGTATAGGTACACAAGGAAGCGAAAACCGCCTAAGCGAACAGAGAATATGTACACCAGAACTCCGAAAACGCTCACGTGCCCCGTGATGCGTTGATGACGATATGCAAACCCATGAGGGGAATATATGTTCGCAAATGGCAAAAGCATTCAAGTCATTGTGGCATAATCTGTGGAGAAGTTGAATACGGCGGCCGTGAAAGAGGGGGTGCGAATGAGTCGCAACGCGGCGACTCTGCTGACTGTCTGACGATATCAAGCAAAGGGGGATTTACACCATCATTCTCTCATACGAATTCCGGCCAGTAGTTGTATGGTGCAAGATTAGGACCAGACCACTTCTCGCCATAAGGGTTGGTTCGAGATCTAGAGAAGAAACCGTCTTGAGCATGCTCGAGGATAGAGATCCACGATGAGGGCTCCGGATGCTTGAGCCACTATATCTCTGTCAGTTTTGCTCTAATTGACCAAGATGCAGCAGTGGCTGTTCAAGTGATAGCCACGCAGTCGTCCTGACGAAATCTGCAGGGACGACGTGGACTCGCGGGATCGGTGTGGCAAGCCATCAGAAATAGAGAAAACAAGACTTACCTGGTTGTGGATGTGGTAGGTCCAGGATCCACGGAAAAAGTTCTCAAGCGTGCGGTTGTTAGGTGGGAACTTGTCCTCTTCAAATCTATAATCTGCCACCACCCCGGCCTTCCGGAGCTCGACTTCCTCATCAAGGGTTGGCTGGAACGACTCGGTGTGCTCGCCTTTTGATGGAACTGCTGTAGAAGGGGCAGGTGTACGCGCTTCGTCTTCGCGCCTGCGCAGCTCGAGATCCTTGCGCTGAGCCTTGTTGAGATCAATAGCTTCGAGTTGGGGGCCATCGTAGCTTTCCCACTCATCCTTCAGGGAGCCTTTCCTGCCCTTAAAGGCTGCACCATAGTCGCGGAGGCAGGGGACGGTGCAGCGACCTTCGCGGTCCCAGTTGAACTCGGTCCAGATGGGGTCGAATGCGCCAGTCTCGAGCATGAGAAACTCCTGGTCACGTCCGTCTTTCCAAGCCATACGTCCGAGGACTCGTGGATGAAAATTGACGCCCATGCGGATGCCACCGTAAAGAAGGTATGATGAAAGGGAAGAGTTGGCTGTGAGAGACATGATAGCGGTGTTGTAGTCACCAGGGTGCGGGTGAGCGGCCCATCGTTCGGCAAAGGCATGCTCTCTCGGCAGGAGTAGTGGTCGCATGTCCCTGAGCATCAGAACATCCATATCAAAATATGCACCTCCGTGAATGTGCAATACAATAAACCGCACAGCATCTGAGACAGCTACAGGCAGGAACGTCATCTGTTTTGGTGTCAACACAAGCCACTGCTGGCCGTTTTTATCTTCAATGATGTTCTCGGCCAAGGCCTTCTCTCCCTCGGCATTGGGGCGTCCGGGCGTGCTGTAGTATCCGAACCCGTTTTTGTCTTCCTCGTCCTTGGGCAGTGGGATACGCTTTGGGAAGTTCCAAGCTTTGAGGACAATGTCGCCACGCTCGACCAGAGGCAGGAAGCGAGCAAAGAGAGCGTCTTTTGTCATCATGTTCTTGACGGCATTGGGGTTCTTATCGCTGTCCAGCCACAGCCAAAGGCGAGAGCATGCCAGATTCTGAGTGTACAAGTAGCTTTTGATGAAGACCTCGACACGCCATGTCGCGGGACCAGTCCAGTAGACGTGGTACGGGATGATGGGTCCTGGGCAGGTGCCAATGCTCGATCCATTCGCAGCGATTGCCTCTTTGACGGGTACGTAGCTCTTTAGTGTGTTGCCATGGCCATCTGCATTTACGTATTCGGCCTTGCGGGGGTCCTGCGCACTTGCACGCGCATGCTCTTCAGGCAGCTTGTAGTAACGATGCTCGTCATTGGCGAAGAATTTCAGGCAGTCAAAGACGTTTCTCATTTTCTCGATGCCATTGTATGTGCCCCTGCATTCCTCGACAAGCATGTGCAAGTTAGCCTCGGTATCCACGTGGGGGCGGGGGCCCATATAATCGTCCTTGACTTTAACAGCAGTGACGGGCCGGTTGAAGACGTTGGCGTGCGAGTTTATGGTAACGGTCTTGCTGGTACCTGCGAACTTGACCTGGACACCTGACTTGGTAGTCTTGATCAGCTCCGTTGGTCCAGTCTTGTCCAGAAAAGCAGGAATGCCCAACTTCCCCTTGGTAGCAACACTGGGGTCGCTCACCAAGTTTATGATTCCATATATGACTGCATACAACAGTGCCGCCAGTAAGAGGTTCCTCAACAGTGTCGACGCCGCTCGTACTTTTGATCGCTCCGACATGGTGAACTGCTGCTTCGGGGTGAGCCCGTCGCTGCTGGTCCACGAAAATTACCGAATAAACGCCAGTCTTGCAGCAATATGTAGATTCCAGAGTGTGTTTGTGGGCGAAGTTACGTAAGTCCTGCGAGAGCTGGGCGCCGTATGGGAAAAGGAGTTTTTGAAGTTGTTGAGGGGATTCGTAAACGTCGCGCCGTTCGTCGGCAGGAGCAGTAGTTGTTGCAGAAGTCGGATAGTCGCGAGGGGTGGAGGGGGTGGGTGGCTATAATAAGGTGGAAGGCTGTGTAGTTTGGTGTATGCAAGAGAGTGTGGACACCAAAGCCTTGTGGGCAGTGTGATGCCCCGTTCGCAGGGTGGGCTGGACAAGTGACAATCGATCTTATTAGGGGTCCACCACGATGTTTCTAGATCTCCAGCTGCAAGAACACCAATAAGAACAGCAACAGCAACAACAACAAGAACGACAACAAGAGTAACAGTGAAGAAGCAGAAATCGCACAATAAGGAGAGGATGAACAAAAACTCATGAATCCACACCATGCAGACTTGCGGGTTTAGCCGACGGGAGCTGAGCAGATAGCACCAGGGCTCCTCTGTAATTTCCCTAGAGGTCCCTACGTCGACCGCCGCCCCTGACAACTGTACCACAAAAACATTCTTTCTCGGCAGACCGCTTCGAGACTTTTCTTCTGTCCACAGATGTATTTGTCGCATTCTGTTCCTTTTTGGTCGGTTGCTCTGTCGAAATATTAAGTTGCCCGTCAGTCGTGCCTGTTGTCGTTGTTGTTATTGCTGTTCATGGCGGTGGTCGCTCTTACCTTTTACTGCAATATTCGTATTTCGTATTACAGGCACGTCCCAGCCAGCGCATGTGCCACTTCTAACTTCAACGTTCGCAGCTACTGTCCTACCAGCCCTATCGACTTTCTATACGTGTCTTGATGCTTCCTCGTTTCAGTTTTCTCGGATTATGGAGGCCTGGCACGACATCCTTGCATTTGGCACGCCCTGCTTACGTCGGTGCATCTTTCAGTCGTGCGTATTCTGCTGTCACAGCTCCACGGCGAGAGGAGCATTTCGACGTACCTTGCCGGTCGAATGGTTCTGTCAGAGTAGATGTCTATCACTCTCTCGAGGCATCCTCTCCCTTTCTTATCTATCTGCCTCCTGGGCCTGTAGCAGCTGAAAATGCTGAGGCTGAAGAGGGCGTTGTCGCTGCCTTACGTGCATCGAGCGCTGCAACAATCGTTCGCATAAACTACCGTGCATCCTCGCAGCATCAATATCCTACACCATACCATGATGTCCTGTACGGTTACGACTGGATTCAGAACAACTTGCTCCTCGATGGGTCTGCGCAGCCATATGTAGCACGCTTCGGCGTCTGTGGCGAGCTCATGGGTGGCTCCATCGCCACCATGTTGGCTCTGACAGAATGTCGAGTTGGCGAAAGCCGTATCACAGCCGCTGCTGTAAACAACCCGATTGCCGATTGGGTCTTTCCTGACAATCTACCTCATGTCAACCCATCAGAGTTGCCAGATCCATCCTTGGCTGAAGATGCTCTTTTCCCTGCTGATGAGAACATGATGGACTCTTTCAAAGCACTCAAAGTAGGAGAACTGCCAAAAGCAAAGGGAAAACGTCAGCGGAAGCCAAAACGTGTACCCCTGACCTCCTGGCAAACTTGGGCTGAAAACTCTGTCGTGCCGGTTATGACTCTCTCTGCGGTGCGTGACATGTTATTTCGACGGCAGGACGACATGTTCGATCGGTTCGCCTCTCCAATCCATTTCTTCCGCTCACCACATGCACAGCTCGTGTCACCACAAGTCGTAGATTCTACTCTGGAACAGCCCGATTACGCACTCGATATCGAGACACAGATGAGTCTGAGCCACTACGCGTCCTTCAGTGGCAACGTCTCGGAGCCGCTGGGGTCGCCTGAATTGACAAGATGTCGTTCGTACGCACGCGTCTACCCACAAGCAGGTACCGGAAAGGTCAGTTTACCAGCTTGGAATATTACCACCGGAACACAAAGCCCGCTTCAGGATCAGGCAGCAGAGTTGTCGAAAGTGCTGAGACGGAGCATTGCTCGCCACGCTATGAAGTCCCAGACCGGCCGCACGCGAGCACACGATCCTACCGAAAAGCAGTACTACGATGAATATGCGCGAGAAAGGGTGCTATTTAACACAAATCCAGATGTGGGTCTATGGACCCAGCAACAGCTTGATGCAGACCAAACACGCATTCGTGACATAGGTCGCTGGATGAAACAACATCTAGCCGTGGGCTTCTGAGGAAACTGCAGCACATGGAAACCTGATGCGAACCTCAAACCGCACTGCATTGGTGCCCTCTGAACTCACTACCGTATCAAAACGAGTTCGTGATTTGTCCCATCATCAACGGATGCTACGCTTGTCTACGAAAGGACGCCAGGTGACAAGGCCTTTCATATCAACGTACAGGAGTCTATGCAGTGGCGATTGTCCCTTTGCTTTCCATGGATATATCGTCTAATTCTATTGTGCTGCATGCGTCGCTTTTCGGTTTGGCGATCTTTCGTTTTGCCAGTATCAGATGACTGTGTTGCCAATGGATTTAAGCAACAAAACTGCAAAACTTTGAGTGATATATGAACAATTAGTTCTTATGAGTGACGGGGACTGTGTAATCGATATCGTTGGTATTGCATCGAGAAAGGTGGATGTGGTTACCGCAAGCATTAATCGATGTGTTGCTGGCCCAAGCATAATACACAAATGTCGGAGGCAGTCTTCCTCTGTCAAGCTGAAGGGTTATTCCGTATGATCATAGTGCCTAATTAGAAGGATCACAATATTGTGTCTGCAAATACGGCGAACAGGATGCTTTTATGGTTGGCAAGTAATGCCAATACGGTGGCCTGGTTCAGCGGATGGTGGGGATGGGGGTCTTTCGTGCTGATTCGAATGACGAGGACGGCCGTTTTCAAACACACCTACTAACTGAAGAATAAAATCTGCAGTAGCATTTGGCTCTGGTTAACGGTCGGTGTGGGCTTCAATCAAGTGTTTCCATGGGTAAACGACTATGAATGCGCCCCCCGCCTTGCAATGGGGCTCAGAATTCCACAGCTGACATCACATTCCAGCACCGACTTGAGAGCTTGTGCCAGCCTGCTCATCTCAGCCCCATGATTGTTTCCGCTTTTCATATGTTGCTATGATACGTTGCGAGGATGCAGCCATCGCCTAGGAACTGATATCCGGCAAACCCCACATGTGCTGTGTGGTGTAAGGCATGCCTACCATACTGAATTTCGAGCGTTCAAGACCCGTCTGACACAGACAAGTTTAGTCTGGTTCATACGTCTTTAAGCTACTTTATAGACATTTCGCTCAGTCCACACGAAAGGCAAAGCTACACGTTTCAGGGCTGACTCTTCTTTCAGCTGCGACAAACGTCAGAATGAAGCCAGAAACAAGCCTGGCCTCTGCTTTAATATCGAGCGAGTGTGACGATCAGAATGAGAGAGTGCACATTGCTGGAGAAATTCCCACCAGCTGGAACAACGAAAGAATTGCTAGCATATGATGCGAACAAATTCTCACACACCTGATACAGAAGTCTGGCCAGATTTCAATAATGTCGACCTGAAAACCTTGTGCATTCGAAGCATTGGTTGATACGTGATACTGATTCTCAACCTGAAAGCACATGCGTTGACTAAGAGTGCGTATGCGTGTTTTTGTATATCCAATGATATATGCCTCATGGAAGTGGCATGTAAAATTATTTGAATGGAGCAGACAGTATGGAGTGCATAGTCTGTAGAGGATTCTTCTGTAGTAAAGTGAGATGATAGTTGCGTTGGAACATCAATGGATAGCTGTCGAATGCAAAGGAACTCGCGACCAACGCCGATGCCGAGGTTTATCCGCTCAATAGCGCAAGGGTTCGAGAAAAGATTGGAGCGCATCATCGTCACTCACCGTCCACAGTCGTCCAGCGTCACGCCCACTGCCATCTCGTTTCGTCATTTTTCGTCGCCATCTCGGTCCTCTACACTAAATTATAACGAACGATGGATCACACACGCGATCCTTGTCCCTGGGTCATTCTCAATGACTTTGGTGGTGCCTTTGCCATGGGTGTACGTATACAGGCGCATCAGAGCAATGTCCGTTGATTAACATAGTTATAGGCTGTCGGTGGTGCAGTGTGGCACGGTGTAAAAGGTGTACGTATAATGTGCATTGGAACGTTGCCATTGTATTGACAGAACGCAATAGTTCCGCAACTCTCCTTATGGCGAGCGACGCATCGGCGCCATCACAGCTATCAAGGCGCGCGCACCGGTACTCGGTGGTAACTTTGGCGTCTGGGGAGGACTGTTCAACACATACGACTGTGCAGTAAAGGGACTACGAAAGAAGGAGGATCCATGGAATGCTATCATCGCAGGATTCTTCACTGGTGGCTCGCTTGCAGTACGAGGAGGCTACAAGTCGATGCGCAACGGTGCGATATCTTGCGCTATTCTTCTTGCCGTTATCGAAGGTGTCTCCATTGGTTTCAACCGCATGATGGCCGACAACACAAAGCTCGAGGCTCCCCCGCCACCACCTTCGGACGCCAGCGCATCACCGAGCGGCGGTCTTGCTCTACCTGCGTAAACTTCATTTCTCAACATAATATCCCAAAAGTGGGAGCTCTATAATTCCAAAGACATTCTGCATGGGTTCCGGATGAGAGGATGTTATTTGGATGGTTTGCATTTACCGTGGGCCAGGTTCGGTTGCGGTCGGCGTTCGCACTCTCCTCAGCTTCTGTGCTATACCTTGTATCATACACTCGACATGATCTGTACAACTAGCGGCGGCGTCTCATGGGAGAGACATGAGCTCATGAAAAGCTGTTCAGTACCTTGACTTCTTCTCGTCTCCTTGTGTGCACTCATATTTATATTCATTCGTTTAAATCGAGCTCATAGCACCAGGCCGCACGACCTACTTCAAACGATCAGTCCCAGCCTCTTGGGGCACAACTCTTACGCCGGCAAACGCACACACCAAAGAGATTCAAGAGAGAATGAAGTGCAGAAAGCATGGGACGCGGTCACTGAAGCTGGAAGTAAAGAATAACTAAGAATCTTTTAGATGTCTTGGTTGGCCAAGTGCTGAGTAAGGGACAGCACAGAGGAGGCAGGTAGGCTTGCACCTCAAGCGTCATGGCTTGAGATATTCGTCCTGGAGTCAGTGCCACATTCCAATTTACGATCTGAAGGATTTTCCCGGACAAGTGCGTGAGTCTGGACTTCTATGACCGTGTCACAGCTTGTGCTAACCTCGACGAACCAAGCATTTATATTAACGGGATAGTTAGCTGCATTCCAAAGACGTCTTCCATAGAATACTGAATGAAATCTTGGTTGCCTTGTTTGTCGCCTCGAATCCATTTGCTTGCCTCTTGTGGATAAAGAATGATAATTGAGGATCTCTTAGGAGCTGCACATGTGGATGAGTTGTGCAAAAATCCTATGATGGTTGGAATGCATAGAAAAACTGTACACATGTCACGATTGTTGCATATCTGATGGTCAGATGCAGTCCAAAGATAAGTTATAGACAGCCCGAAAGCATCTACGCTGAGGGCACTTGATAGCTTAAGCGGCAGATACAATTTTCTCCGATTCCTACCTATCACCCGCATCTTCGCACACAGTGTTCGACAAATGCAATCAAACCCTAGCACGGAAAATGCTTTCGCGGATCTGCAACAGTCAGGCTTCCTGTCTGAGCGCCATTGGCTTATTTTGGCCCCCAGATTTCACCGCACGGCTGCGGCTCCAACCGTGCAATGCAGACCCGCATCGACAAG
Organism: Leptosphaerulina australis; assembly: GCA_026120165.1. Taxonomy (NCBI): domain Eukaryota; kingdom Fungi; phylum Ascomycota; class Dothideomycetes; order Pleosporales; family Didymellaceae; genus Leptosphaerulina; species Leptosphaerulina australis. The sequence continues at coordinate 35,177 of JALRMI010000135.1, forward strand.
GCGCTAAAACACCACAAATGGACACAATTCGCTACAACAGGGTCACAATGTGATGTCTCCGTTCTGCCAATTTTCAGGCTCCATGCCATTCTGTCAGCAATGCCCCTAGCTATGGCTGTGGCACTTCATTTCGTGGCGTGTCCCCTAATCTTTAGCATGTTGCAAGACACGTCGGTCCAGCGTGCACTTCTCATCAACAAACATGGCACAATACGAAGCTGTGCCGAGGGAGGAGACGCTATCAAATGAAGCAATGTCGCCTCACGAAGACGATCGAAATTCGAATCAGCCAAAAGAGACTGCTCAAGTCTACGTTCAAGTGCCCGCGGACGAAAGCGATCAGCCACAACAGAGCAAACAATATGCTGAAAGCCGCTGTATTCACCCTTTTCTTCTGGGCGGATTGGCCTTTGTATTTGCTGGATGCTCTTTGACGATCGGACTTCTGTATCACTTTTCCAATATCAAAGATGGCTTAACGACAGAGAAGGAAGCCCGGAGGTATGCATGGATCTATGGTCCAACAGCAGGTAAGTACGGGCGAAGAGTCTCGAAAGAAACTTTGAACCTAATTCGCACAATCAGTCATTGTTCTGATACGCGTTATTTGGCGTGTCATCGACCTGAAAGTTAAACAGTCGATGCCCTGGCATGAGCTAGCCAATGGACCAGCTTCGGCTGATAAGAGCATCCTGCTCGAGTACATGTCTCACACAATTGGCGGCAACATCTGGCGCTCGATCAAGAACCGCCATTGGGCTGTCACAACCACGATCCTTGGAAACCTCATTTGTCTTCTTATGATTATCTTCGCAACTGGTCTATTCAGTCTTCAAAATACACTGGTCTCGCAGCGAGGCATACCGCTAGCTGGTAACCAGCTCAATGGAAGCGCCTACAACTCCAGCACCGTTGGTGCTAGCCCAGCACTTCTTAGTTTTGCTATTCAGGGAAAGAACCTCACATATCCACAAGGAACGACAGGAGACACGCTTGTCCCACTATTTAAACCTGTTGGGCCCTATCCAGAAGACTCCATGTACGATGCATACGTAGACGGCCTGAAGGTTTCAATTGATTGCGAGGTTTTGAACATCACGAACGCAACCAAGACCTATCTCCCATGGTGGAGCCTCAGAGCACCTTATTTTCTGTCCAATATCAGCACCTCGGATTGCGAGCTGCTCAATGTACCCATAGGGATTGGTTCAGGCGGAATGGTGATGACGAAGAACAACACACAAACATACTCTGCCAACATGAACCAGTACGTATGTAACAGCGGTATGGATTACAGCACGCCCCCGAGCCGAGGTCAAATGGTGTATGGTCAAGACGAAAGCGATCTTGCGGAATACTATGCCACCCTTGACAGATCCTTAGACAGTAGAATTTTCATTAGCATAATCGATTTCCATTTCCCGCCTAATGACCGGTCCGAAGTACCCGGGATTTGGATTCACAATCTTACGACCATGTTGTGTAAACCCGCCTATTCAATCAACACCTACCACGTAGAGTATTTCAAAAACTCTACAGACTCGAAAATCGAGCTTGTGAACGAAACTGGCGAGGATCTGTCCGGTCTATACTCCGGCGATGTCAGTAGAGGAGTCAATAATGTCTTCAAGGATTACGAAAGTATGTACCTTGGGATGGGTGGAACGGACTTCGTGTTGTCTGACGCAGTTCCTCCCTTTTTCCAAATACTCGGATCCATCCACGGTGGTGAAAAGAGGAACTTTACTCTTAAAAATCTACTCGACCCAAAAGTACTAAAGTCTAGCGTGGAGTCGCTTGTCGCCGGAACAGCGATCCAGCTCTTACACATGAATATTATGACAGAAACGTTAGACTCAGAGAGTGCTATTTTCGAAGGCAATTCGACTTACGTCGAGCAGCGCCTCCATGTTAAGGCAGTCTCGACAGGATTTCTATGTGGGGGTTTCGGCTTGATGGCAGTTTGGTGTGTGGTACTTATCTTCCTTGCTCCGCAGAAGGTCAACACCGAAGAAGAAATTGGGTCGACTATGATTGTCGTAAACACATTGAAGTCAAACCCTAAGCTGGCAGACGACTTTCGCGACGGAAGCTCCAGCGTTGCTATGTCAGCCTTACGAGCTCGGAAGTACGTAAGCCATAAATTTTCTGGGAACAATGCCGTTGCAATCGATGCTGCAGTCACAGCTGAGACACGAAATGCACATTCATCGACTCCAGCTGAGAAAGCCCAAGTGTCGCTAAACCCACAATGGTGGTACCCTGCAAGTGCTCGGATTTGGTTTACAGCTGTAGCTGTGGTACTTGCTCTTATTGCCATTGGATCGCTGGAGGGCATACAACATCTTTCGGACAGCAGGATGGGGTTTATTGAGATCCGCTCATTTGACATCGGCACAACCGTGTTGGCACAATACGTTCCGGCTGCGATCGCCTTGGGCATCAATTTGATGTTCGGTAGTATTGAGCTCATAGTAGCCGCTGCAACCCCGTTCGCAACCTTGAAGAAGGGTAGCGCAGTTCCTTCACGCAGTCTAGCGGTAGACTACCTTACAAAATCAGGTCCTCACATGTTTATTCTGTCGATCATCAATCGGCATCTGGCTTTATCCGTCATTTTGGCAACCACATTTGTGGCCTCGTTTTTGTCTATTATTATACCGGGTTTGTATAGCCATTACTATATACCTTCCATCACCGGCGTAACAGTTCTTCGACAAGACAGTATCGATCCATCGGGAGTCGATATCTCATTCGACGACAAATATGCAGCTTCCATGCTCAACCTTCTCACTTACTACGGTGTGGAGTACTCGAATTGGGTTTTTGAAGATCTTACCATTCCTCAGCTGAGTATGCCCAGCATTGTGACAGGCCAAGAGCATGCGGAATCCTCGTCGACCACTATATCTTTACGGACGGATGCTGTTCGTGCTAGGTTACGTTGTGAGCCTGTTTTAACGAGGACTCAGTGGGTTGTGGAGCCGCGACACATCTCTACATTGAACAGAGGCAGCTCTGATTGGACTTCTATTACTTCCTCGATGGAATTGCCTTGGTCGCTTTGTTCAAACCCACCAAAGAATGTAAGCGTCGATACTGGAATTACTTGGTACGTCCTTCATCCATGCCTGACTACCTGCCAATAGCAGTATGGCAAAACCCACTATTATAACATATATGGGTATCGTGTACTGACATTGCTGTGTATGTAGGGTCCAGACATTCTTGGCGAATAACGACACCGTGCCTGGAGACGAGATACGTGTTGGTAAAGGTGACATTTTGAAATGGGATGAGACTTTGAACAAAAGATACGAAGGTGATCTTACAATCGGCGGGGATGGAACTAAAGAATCCAGGACAGGAGCAGGACTGAACCCACAGCCCATTACGTTGGCCGACTGGGGATGCCCAAGTCTGGCTTTCACGCTAGGAACCATGGCTTTCCAGGCTGATTCCAAGAACACGACGAGCATTCTGACCGATCCTTACGTGAGGAATAAAACACGCGTCTGGACTAATCTCACCGTTAATGCGGATGTAGCCACACTCGTCTGCTCACAGAACGTCCAATTAGTGGAAACCAACATCACTTTGGAATATCCCAGTCTGTCTATCTCGTCACACGCGCCGCCGCAAACGGACGAGCTTACGGTTCAGTGGCTGAAAAACGGAACCTCTGTTAAAGACGGGACAACTTTCCAGTTTGCGCCCAATAGCATGCTGCTGTCACTCAACAATCCTAACGGATCCTTGTCGGACCCATGGAGGCAAACCGATGATGCGGACAGATTCACGCAAGCACTTGTATACGTCGCACAAAAGGAAGAGAGCCTGTCTCTCCAGGATCTTTCTGGCATGGACAACATAGTAAATCTAGAAAAGATAGTACAGAAGCTGTATGGGAGATACATGGCGCAGGCATTCTCGAGTAACATGCGTGTCAGCATCGACAACAACACTTCAAACATCACCCTGACGGACGCCCCATGGACACCGGAAACTTCCAATCTCACATCGGGACTTAACGCACGTTCCAAGTACTCACATCCAGCACAACCGAAATCGATAAAGCGTCAGGAGAATACCTACCAAGTGTTACCAGCCACCTTAATGCAGACAGATGCACGTGTCAGGATGGTGCAAAACAAGTCCCCAAAAATTGCACTGCAAGTCATGCTAGGGTTCATGGTAGCTGGGGCGATCTTGGCGAAGTGTTTACTGCGAACGAAAGAGCTACTGCCACATGAGCCATATTCGATCGCTGGAAGGGCAATACTGGCGGCGGATGGAAACATCCTGCTGGGAGTCGCTGATGGCCAAGAAAAGAATGAAAACGCCCACAAATACAGGCTTGGGTGGTGGAAGGACAAGGATGGTAAGGAAAGATACGGAATATGCATTCAGGAGTAAACTACTACTTCTGCTGGCGATCCAATGTGGTTGCGACGGAATGAAAACTATGCACATCTAGGAATCTGCACGATGCTACCACGTTGTTGCCCACTGTCCATGCATGCGCTTTCTGCAGAACGTACAGTCCGCGCAGTGTCGATTCCGAATATAATTGTCAGTGCTTGCTGACCATGCTAGTGATTCTCGCTGTTGATGAGTGGTATTCAGGACTTGTATCTCTCGACCAAAGTCTTCCTCAAACTTCCCACCGTCACTGCTCTTTTCTGGTGTCGGACATTGCGGTGCTGTGTGGAATTGCTCAGGGGAAGGGGTTCTGGACGAAAAAGCCCTAGAAGGAGGTGTCATAGATGAGGGTGTTCCGGATGAAGGTGTGTGCGGAAGTCGAATCAGTGAAGGAGGCGTGACTATTGCGGTTGTAATCTCTATTGGCGGCGAAGCTTGAGAAGCCACAGCTATTGGAACTATCATCGGTGAGGCTGGTGCCATGATCGGTGTCTGTGGCGCAGTAACAGCCGGAGTCGCAATCGCATGTGGAGGGGAAGGCAGCTTCATCAATAAACCCTTCGTCACATCCGCCCAGCTCACGCCATCTACCTTGCTCGTCTCACGACAGATAGCTACGGGCTCCTCAGGTACATGCGGCGCCAATTCATCCTCCCAGCTCTCTGGTACCTCATCATGCATCGATTGATCTGCCTCGTATCCATCATAGTCGTCCTCATAGTTCATCGTCTGTTCGCCATTGCATTTCCTGCGCGACTCCCGCCGCGCCACTATTGACTGTCTCGCATTGTATCGCTCGACGCTGATGATCGTATTGTCTACTTTCATGCCGTCCGTGCAGCGGAGAGCCGTGGCTGCGATTTCTGCAGTCGGGAGCGCAATCATCATGGTTGTTATTTGGGAAGTTGGATAGAGATTTTTGACGTCGAGGGGTTCGTATTGCGTGTATATGTTGGCAATACTGGAGGCGGAATCTTGAGGTACATTTTTTACGAAGATCAGTTGTGCTGGGTTGTATTTATGTATAGGTGGAGACATCTTGATGAGCGGTTGGTGTGGTTGAGATGGCGATGGTTTGGGAGTCAAGTAGAATGCTTTGTTCGAAAGTTTTTTGGTGTAAATGGCTGCCGAGAGAAATGCTGCAGTGAATGAGGAATACATCTTAGCAATAGAACGTCACGGACTGATTTTGTGCAAGTGAAAGCACGCATGGGACTCGGAAAATCGATGCGGCTTTCACTTGTCGTTTGAACAAGTTGACGCTGCGCCGAAATGCATCGAATCATGTAAGGAACGGATGGGCCATGCAGTCTTTCTACATATATTACACAACATGGAAAGCGCGTAGGAATTCTGAATTGTGAAGGAAGTTTCGTAGGACCCGTATATAGTCTTTCAAATCGCCAGATATCAATTTGACCATGATATCAAGCTTTATAAATAGTAATCGCATTGTCGAAGGCCTGATCCAGGATGTCTTTGCATAGATCTCGTAGACCTGTATTATCCGACGTGACTTTTTTTTGTCAGAGCAGTAATGAGATCATTTGTATGTTTCATTAGGACCTTAAGGTCTGACAGTACGATGGGTGCGGTGAGCGTTTTCTTGAACTGGGGATACTGTCAGTATACCGTCTCGGGTCCTACTTGGATAGGTCCGAGAGGTAATGTGACCTGCACCTTGGTGGAGGGGAGTGTCGCAGTCTAAGAGAGTAGGGAGGAAGGGATGGACAGCGATCACGGTCACAACCGTGTATCAACTTATACAGGGGTCACGATCACAATCGTGTATTCAGAAAGATAGTAATGGTTCTCGGCCACTGCTCCCACGTGGTACAGGCTAGCATCAACGTCTGGTTGTGCTAGCTAGTATACCGGGTGTAGGATAATCAGCTGTCGATGTTTTTTCATTCTTGCTGCAAAGCTGTCTGGATATATACAGTGTCCAGAGATTGGACATGCGGGAATATATTGCCGAAAAGGGCAATATATTGCGGCGCTGGGTAGTCTCAGGTAAGAGGTATCACGTGATGTCTTTCACTGACAATACACATCGATTCCCTCCCTTCCTTGTCCGGATATACTCACAATAAGAGGGCTTTTGAACTCTTTCTTGAACAAGACTTTGAGGCACAAACTGAAGAACATTCCTTCAAACTTAAGATCCTTAGTCATACTATGACCAATGGTGCTAGCTTGTCAATAACCAGTGGAGGGACCTGCTGAGTTACATAGGTAGTAGTGATACGATTTGTATTGTATTGACCCAGGAGCTACCCACAAGTCCTGAGATCTGTGTTTACATACAGCCGCGTCCAAGCTCCCACACATATGCACCTGTATAGATCATGTGACTCCTCCCCTCCCTGATGATAGCAAGTCGATAGTGGACTGTATTATCAACAATTCTTACATATTTCCATCTACAATAGATAACGTGCTTCAAAATTTAATGTCATTGCCTCATGATCAAACAGGACAGAGTCAACCCTTCTGCATCCACCAAAAGCCGTTGGCGACTGTAAAGAACCATTTGAAATCATTCTGGATCACGGCAAGAACTCGACTTTAGTAATGTGCGCCGGCTTTATGTGCATCGTGCTCCCAGCTTGGCGACCATGAACCTTTTCCGCTAAGACAACAGCCCACATTTGGCGACTGCAGCAAGATCATAGGGGTAAAAATAATTGTATTAGTGTGGACCCCAGAGTACCAGTTGACCCTGGCCGAGCTGCAGCCCTCATGACTGGCTATAAATGACCAGTGAGTATCCATACTGTGTCTTTTGGTATACTTCGTAAAGCGTTTTTGCTGCTAGTAGGTAACCCTGTTTGAATCCTAGAGTTATGAGAGATGTGGATAGACCATTTATCAAATGAGTATGTCTTCTTGTCCCAGGTAAGGAGGTAGTTTTTGTGGCAAGAGAAGATGACGTGTGATGGTTTGCAGGCTGAGGGCGCCGCATGTGCCACTCATTGGCATGACAAGCGCTATCCCCACTCTATGTCTTGACCACCATGTTGTGTAAATGTGAATTCTAAATAGGGTGATTATAGTATTTAGGATATCCCATTAATTATTTCGAACAGCACCATGTGAACCAATTGCCAACAGGAGAGAAAGAGAGCAGAATTTTGACGTACTGAGGTTAAGCTCTCTGTAATTTATATACTGTGAGCCCAAGGTCTGCTCTGGAACAGAGTGGGAAAGGACGGCGATGAAGGTATTTAACTGAAGTTTAACACCCTGCGTAGTTGCATACTCATTTACTGCACTTACAGAAACAGAAAAAGGGACAAGATGGCTCTTGCTCTAATCTGATCGTTGCATAACTATGACACTTATTTGTTGTCACACACCACCCCGAACACCGTACTATTTTCGTCTACCCCTGATCTATCCGAGGACCTCTCCTTGCCTAGTCGGCATTTCCGATAGACAGCCACGCCCTCTGCCCCTAGATGTAGACCCCACAGGTATAACTAGGGGTGCCAATGACCTCGACTGTCTGCCAGCTACTGAAAGAAAAAGTCTAGGCTAGAAGGGCGAAACCCCACTTCAAACGATGCGCTCAATCAATTGAACATCGGCTCTTTTCTGCAAGCAAACAAGTGCAATATAGGAACGGAATGAATTGCGACTACTTCGCCGCAGCAGCCGCTCTATACGTGAAGTAACCCATAATGAGCTTACTGGTTTCTGTCAAATGCAAGCGTCTGTCACTATGCGACCAAACTTCCCGCGCTTCATCTTAAGTCAGGTTGCTAAATTAAACAACGAAGCAATGATAGTTGCTGACGTGTGTTCGCAATGCGTCTGGTACAATGTATAATGGATGTCTCCTGTGCCTACGACTAATTTCATGCGCTGTTACAAGTCCAATAGGCGACCGTGCCCCAGGTAAGCAAAGGTAAATCTGGCTCAGCTATGCCTCGGAAGAGCAACTTTCTTACTTCAATGGGCAACATAGAGGTCGACACTCCTGGTCCAACGGGCATTAGCAATCTCTTGTCTGACGAGCCTCCTCACGCATTTCTTTAGCACGCTTATCTATTCCCGCTGCAACACATAGCTAAGCTTCTCAGCTAGTGCCAGAGAGCTGTACGGAGCTGAATTTCCTTGGATTGATCATGGCGGAGGAGACCAAGGACTGATGGGTTGATCGGCATACTGGTTGCTACGAGAAAGGGGGAAGGGGCAGGGCAACAGAGTTTGTGATCCCTGGCAGAGGACTGATAGAGAGCTCTGGCGTTAAGGACAATTACCGTATATGAGCCTGTTTGATCATTCGTTTTATCAGAATCGACTGTTAGAGTCAGGATGTGGATATGAGAACAAGGAGCGTGTAAAAGACAAGATGGAGGCAATTGAACACAGGCTGGCAATGTACATCAAAGTTTAAAACGACCAAGCACTTTGCAGTTCGCCTACATGGACTTGTAGAAGACCCGAGATGAAACCCTCGGATCCAATATGGCGGTGTTGACGGCACAATATCAGATGTTCGGCCACTCTTCATGCCACCGAAACGATATTCCGAAATGACTCTTGTGCAGAGACAGGTTAGGGTGATGGCAAAGAAAGCTTGGACAAATGAACTGTGATGAAGGACAGAGAAAAGAGATGCTGGCGTCTCTCGCTGCTGCCGAAAGCGCCAATGTGTCACGAATATGCAACCTAACTGTATGGCGCACCTGTCAAACGTAAATGAAGCTGTCATTTTGCCCCTTATTTTGTGCCGTGGATGACAGGCCGCAGGTTGTCTCCACAGCGGAAGGCCTGTTGTGCTTTGGCCATGCCGTAGAGTTCGTCGACGTAGTGATCGGCCGTGCGAGAAACAAGCTCGGGTGGGTCCACCCTTGTCCCTTATTGTGATTGGCCCGCATTACCAAGTCCAGAACAAGCGCTCACGACTCCATCGACAACCCTCATCTTCACAACACGACTCTCCTTGACAACGTGCCTCTTCCATTGAACGATTTTTAACTCCTCTTCTTCGCCTGCATACAACATTCGAAGTGTTTCTTACCGTCACCATGCCTGGAGTTCGTAAGTAACCGCCTGCTCAAGTTTGTTATCCTGAAACCGTCGTAAAGGCACAACATACTTTCACTGTGAAGGCCTTCTACCCGTGCCCGGTTGATTTCACATTTGTCGCTTTTGCTCTTTTCCTGCAAATTTTCAGAGCGATATCTCACCACACACGCACACATCCCACGTCTTCAAACCACACCAATCTGACATGACACCAACAGCCCCCGATGCGTTAGATCAGATGAAGAAGGCCTTCAAGGGCCTTTTCGGCAAGAAAAAGGCTAAGAAAGAGGAGCCCACACCGGCTGCTGCTACCGGACAGCCCTCCACGAGCAATGCGAAGCCCACAGAGACAGCGCCCGCTGCACCAGTTCCAGCTGCTGCTCCTGAGCCCGTCAAGAGTGAGGGTGCTCCAGCTGCTCAACCAGCTCCAGCTCCAGTTGCAGCTCCAGCTCCAGTTGCAGCTCCAGCTGCAGCCTCAGCGCAAGACGAGTCCAACAAGGACGAGGCTGCCGCTTTGGCTGAGGTCAAGCAGGCCACGCAGAGTAGGTCAACATCTCTTCTTCCTCCCGAGACTCGCGAACACGGAGACGACGGTTGCTGGGACGGATCCAGGCGGCGGCAGAAGGTTGCACTCGACAATGATTGGAGCAGTCCTCTCTAAGCAGCCTTTTCATTGCTACCGACCAGTCTTCGTCTTGCCTGCAGTTCGACTTCGCCATATGTGTGTGTTGAGCCTCCATAACGGCCTAACTCATATGCGTCAATTCCGTTTTCTTTTCCTTCTGTCGGCACCACCAGCGACATTTTATGTTTTTTTCGAAGATAACCATAGACTGACGACACCTCCTCTTTCAGCGCCTGAGCCCGTTGGTGCAGTCGCACCTGTTCCGCCTACCGCTGCCTCCTCACAAACGCCTGCCGCCGATGCCCCTGCAGCTACCGAAGCACAGCCCACTGAAATACCTGCGCAAGGTACCCAGGCTTCTCAGCCTTCCGCTCCTGCGTCTTCGGCAGCCGACCTGCCCGAGATCCCTACTACAAAGCCTGCTCCCGGCATGTCCGCCACTAGTGGTCCTTTGGATGAGCCCGACTTCGCCGCTGACCATAAGTTGGAGTCTACGGTTACCCCTGAGACAGCTGCGGCGCCTGCTACAACTGCCCCTGCGCCAGCAACCAACACACCTGGGGATAAATAGATCCCTTCTTATGGTACACTACGTTTGAATGGGTGGCTATGTATTGCGCTCGAACGTTTGCTTTACAAGTTCATTGCCTGTTTCATTTCACTAATACTATACCCCTTTTACATGTTAGCGAGCAAATTGAGCAGAGGCTCCAAGGAGAAGCGATTTGGCGTTGAAGTAGTTAATTAAAGACAGTTGCACTATATTTTTCATCCTCACCATACTCGTTTTTGTAGTGACTGTTGGACTATAGGACAAAGAGCGCACTTGTGGGCAATCAAGCGTGGTTAACTATCGATCAACCATTGATGTCATGGTTCCTGGATTAGCGCGGGGCAAGTGCATCCGCGACACACGTCAATGACTGCCCCACGCCTGACATTATTTGTTTAGAAGCGAGACATTTGACTTTCTTCTTCCACTCCCACTGTCCTCAATATAGCCACGAGTCTCCTGCACAGTTTCAGAAGCTAGGCAGCCTCACTACAGCCACCGCATACAGCCACTGCCGCATTCTGCCACCTGTAAAGAGCCCGCCTACAGTCCTCAAAATGCAACGCACAAGGAATGTCGGCTACGATGATGACGACCTATACGATGACGATGACTACTACGAAGAAGAAGGGGAGGAGGAGGCAGAGGCTATGTCAGCAGATGACAAGGAGCAGATGCGGATTGGCACTCTAAGTGCACGGGAGGCACTGGGAAGTGCAGGTGCAAACATCAGCGATGCACAAATACAGGAGGCATTATGGCACTACTACTACGATGTTGGGAAGAGTGTGAGCTACCTGAAGAACAAGTATGCGGCCGTAGCGCCTAAGCCAGAGCCCCAACCGAAAAAAGAGAAGGCCACATCGCGCTTTGATCAGGCTGCAAGTGCAGCTATCGAGAAGGCGCCTGTTCCTGCCGGTAAGCAATCTTATGAACAGTATAATTATGTGGAGTCAACCTACCCCGTTGCGCCGAGTCTACCGCTGCCTCCCAGTACGATGCCGTTGAGTGGTCGCGAATTTTTTGCCGATGTTCCATGGGGCAATGTTCCTGCCCACAGACTGGGTGTGATTACGATTGACAAACCGCACTTCCGAGGTGGATTACTCGGTGGTTCTTCGAAGTTGGCAGCTCTAGCAGCAAAGCGCAGAAAGGAGAGAGAAACGGCACAAGCTGCATCAAACACCAATGGCGAGACAGACGCTGCAGTTGCCATGCTTGACAAGCTCACAGTCAAGAATACGGGAAATTCCACAACAGCTGAAGAATCCGAACGCCCCTCACGAATCTCCAAGTATACGGCTCGAAGACGCTCCCCATCTCCAAAGCCTATAGCTCAAGTTGAAGAGAAGACACATGAGCCAGAAGCAGCGAAGCCTGCTGTCGAGGTGGAGCACCCGGCTCAGCGTGCTTCTGCCTCAATGTTCGCATCCACTCTTTGTGGAACTTCTCCTCCGACACAGTCTTCCCGCTTTATAATTGAAGAATTCACGGCGCCATACAATCATTACAAAGACTACCAAAACACGAAACCATTCGAGGGGCCTAGTCCTGACGACATCGTACGAGCAGCGCAGGCGAACAAAGGCGCAGGCACGGGGCGGCGTTGACTTCGTCCGGGTATTTGAAGCGGGCTTTTCTAAGGCATACAGGAACCACACCAAAGAAGAAAAAACCGGCAGCCGTTGCGAACGGAGATAAGCTTGCAGATTCCGTCGAAAAGCTAGCATTCGACGAACCAAAAGTCAAGAGCAAGAATCTCAATGTCCTGGATGAACTACAAAAGAGCTGCATGAAGCGAATGGCCAACTTCGTAGTCGTAGGTAAGTACATTTTGAGCTGCGTTTCTGTCACACAGAAACCCTATCTTGTTACGTTCTGCGTTAATATTTACAGGGCATGTCGATCATGGCAAGAGTACACTTATGGGTCGTTTGTTATACGATATGAAGGTCATCGACCAAAGATCGATCGACAAGCTTCGTAAAGAAGCTGAAACAATAGGAAAGTCTTCATTTGCGTTGGCGTGGGTAATGGATGAGACAAGTGAGGAACGCAGCCGAGGCGTCACTGTTGACATAGCGACAAACTACTTCGAGACTGACAAATCACGCTTCACCATTTTGGACGCCCCCGGGCATAAAGACTTTATCCCGAACATGATTTCTGGCTCTTCGCAAGCAGACTTTCCTGTATTGGTCATTGATTCAAGCACGAACAGCTTTGAAGCAGGCCTAAAAGGCCAGACAAAAGAGCACATTCTGATTGCGCGAAGCATGGGTATGCAACACATTATTGTTGCTGTCAACAAGATGGACACAGTCGCCTGGTCGAAAGCACGATTCGATGAGATAACGAAGAAGTTGACAGCTTTCTTGACTGAAGCCAGCTTTGCAGAGAAAAGAATCACGTTTATCCCATTGGCCGGTCTCACAGGCGAGAATGTTGTTAGGAAAATCGAGAATCCTGCTGCAGAATGGTACACAGGCGAGACACTACTAGAAGCACTTGAACGTATCGAATTACCCCAGCGTCAATTTGAAAAGCCTCTCCGTCTGTCTGTTGCAGATGTCTTTCGCGGTGACCTACGCTCTCCGCTTAGCATATCTGGCCGCATAGACACAGGCACACTCCAAGTTGGCGATGTCATCCTCGCTCTGCCAGCCAACGAAACAGCAACCATCAAATCAATCGAAGTTCAGGACACCCCTGTGGATTGGGCCGTCGCAGGCCAGATCCCAACTCTCCATCTCACAGACATCGATCCCATCCATTTACGCCAGGGTGACATCGTCTGCTCCACCAAAGCACCGGTCAAGCTTGTCAAAGCCTTCACGTCAAAGCTTTTAGCTTTTGAGCATGTGCTACCCATGCCCATCGAAGTTTTCAGAAGTACGCTAAATAGCCCGGGAAGCATCAGGACACTGAGCGCGAAGCTGAACAAATTCACGGGCGAGGTGACGAAGAAGAAGCCGAGAATTGTGAAGCCAGGTGAAGTGGCTAGGGTTGTAGTGCAGTTGGAAAGGGACCTGCCGATTGAGGAGGGTATGCGGGTTGTCATTAGGGAGAGAGGAAGGACTGTGGGGGCTGGGTTAATGGAGAACGTTGCTTAGCTTGCCATGTATGGACGTCAATTAGCCGTGACTTTCTATAGTTTGCAACCATGGTTTTCAGATACAAAAATTTCCTCATGTCAGCCAGCCAGCTTTCTTGAACTACAAACGACTGTCGCAATCTGTCGCCCAATCATTACATTAGAGTAGGAGACTTAATTTGTAGGTTCCATAACGTATATTGCAGACGTCGCAGCAACGTCTCGGCACCTAGTAGTCGAAGTTTTCAAACACAACGTCTTTGCCTGGCAGCCAACCCATAACCTGTTTTCTGAATGTCTTGCCGCCACAGAGATACCACCTGTCCGCCGATACATTATCAAGATCATTCTTCGCCAGTCTCCTCATTTGTACCTTCGCACCAAGATGTGTAAGCCTATTATATGTTTCTGCTTCCGCCTCAGCCGGCGTGAGACCAGTGATGAAGATCTCAGCAGAGGCAGCCAGTCCAGGATACCGCTTAAGCGTATCCACTGCAAGCTCAACATCCGCCTTCTTGACAGTCCAAAACAACTTAAACTTTAGTGGATCCAGGTTCAGACTGCCACATAGCCCCAAAAGCGGCGTTATACCCACTCCACCCGCCACAAATGGTGTGATCCCCTCTCCTTGCTCGATCTCAAAGTCGCCCCCAATGCCCAAGATTGGGGCTTCGGCATTTGAGCGTTCATTCTGCCGAAACAGATGTCCTGTTACTGGCCCAACTTTGCGAATCGTAATCTCGAATTCTTCGTCTTTGCCGCTGGTACTGGGTTGCGAGGTAATAGTAAACGTCCTCACGTAGTCGTCGTTCAGACTCTGTGGATCGTCGTTGCGCATGTGGGAGTACCCGATATCCAAGTCTTCTTTGAAACTGAAGGCGACCCATTGGCCTGCTTTGTATGTCACACCACCGGGCACGTGGAAAGTGAAGCGTGCGATTGTTGGTGTGAGAGGCGTTTTCGCGGTCAGGTGAGCGACTTTGGAGTCATAGGTAGAGAGGGTGGATCTCAGATTGCCTTCTGATGCGAGCGTGCGCACGTGTGGATTATATGGCGAGCCACCGTTAATTCTTCGCTCTCCTCTGAAGGCCAGGCCTTGTGCTATAAATCGTGTCTCCGTGAGATTTACCCTGACCACGAGGTTGGTGCCTGGCATTATGCTTGCTGCTTCGGTGCCAATGAGTACTGTAGCCGTCCCAGTTGTGTACAAGACATCTCCTGTCTCGTAATCTGGGAATGTGATGCCAATGAGTGGATTGATTTGCAGGTTCCCAAGGGATTGGTATAAGCGGTTACCAGAGTATTCGGGATAGATGATGCACGCTGGAGAGATTATGCGAACAAAGCCTGGGGGTCCCCCACGGTGATTTGTGTCCATGTCTGTGGTGGCTGCGGTGGAGAGGAAGAACATGTCGGCCTTGTTGATCAGGGCTTTGCCTTCAGGTGAGAGGCTGGCACCTTGTGCAATGAGTTTTGGTGCGATCAAAGCTGGTCTTACCTCGTATTGATTCAAATATTTGGGGCAGTTTCCAAGACTCTGCTCGATCTTGGTAACCAGTTGTATCCGATTCTGCGTCTTTGGCACATCTTCAGGTATTTCGATGTCGTCTTCAGCCTCGAAATCAACCTCCTTGACCGCTCCAGCAGCCATCCTCCCTGCAATCTTGACTCTTTTTCGCGTCATAAGGTCGATTGCTAGCCCTGAAAGCATCTTGCCACCATCTCCTGGCTGTAGCAACTCGCCTTTTGGGGTATCGCCAACAAGCGCATGGACAACTGGATCATGCTTGATGTCAACAAGTGTTTGTGTTCCAACGAAGCCGCCCCCGAGGGGCTCAGAAAATCCGGGAGCACCTCCCCAAAGCGCAGTCCAGGGACGTGATTGATCGTCGAGTGTTCCAATGGCTAGAAGTGGCGCACGCTGGAGCATGAAAGAGGCTTGTGGTGTGAGCATGGCTGATGTTGGGTTGTACTCGTTGGGTACTTGAAGAAGTCTGTGCATCTTCTCCTCTCCTGCACTCCAGCCCATTGCCATTAAAAAGGCCATGTTATCGGACAAAGGTGTTTGGTGTGTATGGATGTGGGAAGTGAGACCCTGCAGTTCTTCTCTATTAGTAGTTCAGCTGTTACCAGGATCCTGCAATTATTCTTTTAGACAAAAGCAGATGCTGCTTATTCATTTGAATACTTATATTTCTCGATAAGCTGCATATTAGCCATGTATCCCTGTCGCCCACACGTTGTCATCTTAGCGACGTTGCTGACAAGGTGACGATACCAAGCCTACACGCCATCGGCACTGACAAATTGCCTTTTGGCCGCACGTCGGCATCCTACAAGCTGAATCCTACGGCAAGGTTGAAAGTGGTGATTAGTCGGTTCAGTCAGCATCGAAGTTTAGTGAGCTTCATGGAACGCGGGGTAGTCCCGCATTGTTAACCCAACAAGGTCCACATACCTCAAATGATGCTAGGTGGCTTAGGAAATCAAGTATTCAAATCTTCAAAATCTGCATACGTTTCTTATGTAGTCTTGTTATTGCTCGTCAACATCGCCATCGTTCTCAAACTGCTCACGTCGCTCGGTCCTTGGCGTCTGTCCGGGCTGAAAGCTGTACAAGCTGATGCAACTGAGTTCTTCAAATCTCGACCTCACGCTTCTCTTTTAAAACGCAAGTATCTGCTTGATGAGGGCCATAAATCTACTTCAATTCATCGCAATTACTTCATATTCTCATTAAAGCTCATAGTATCCTTAACCATGGCTTTCAAGAAAGACCGCATAAAGCCCACACCCTATCCCTTCTTACCCTTCCACGCCATACGCAGCGCTCAGTTAGTCTCGTCGCTCATAGTTGCATCAATCATGTTCTATTTTTTGCGCGAACTAAATGGCAGCAATTATTCCTTGCCTTGGACCTTCATCTTGGTATCTCACCTCCTTTCCTTTCTGCCCTCCCTTGCGCCCCTACTAACAGACTCAGCTCCTAACAGTCTCGCTCTTCACTCTCATTTCCCTCGCCCTTACGATAATCTTGCATGTGCTCCATGGTCTCAACCCCCGGCTCAACCTCGCTCTCAACTGCGCCCTCTCGCTCCTTTGGGTGGTGTCTTTCTCGCTCCTCGCGTGGTGGTCCTCTAGCACGCTCACACACGTTTGCAACACCAAGAACTGGGAGTCCGAAGTGGGCATAGAGGTGTGCAGGATATACAAGGCCCTGTTTAGCTTTGCGCTGTTAGGGGCAGTAGCTACGCTAGGGGCAACGGGGTTGGATGTGCATGTGCAGCGGAGCACTACGCGTAAGGGGAGATTTATGAGTTTAGGTGCGGTGAGTGGGAGGAGAGATGAAGGAAAAAGACAAGAGTTTCATGATGAAGTGGATGAAGGAATTTGGTACTCAAACCCTAATCCTGCTGCGCTGAGGGATAGGGACAGGACAAGGGGAGGGGATGGGTATGCGGTGCCGGAGGAGCAGTTTGGATATGAAGACACAGCGTATGCAGGCTCCGCAGGACAAGTGGGAAGAGCCAGTCTAGAGGAGCGACTATGATGTTGGTTCAGGTGCTACAAATACATACGCCATGCCTGCGATGTCCCCCCAAACGCCGTCTAGTGCATCTTTTGGCAGAAGCCGGGTATCATACGTTTGATCAGAAAACATCATCCATGTTTACATCTCTTCCCCCTGCCGCAACAGTCGCTGCTTGTTCGGTACCGATCGCCCCGTCCATAGACGGTATATCCCTTGCCCTTATTTCATCGTCTATAAAGACCGTCAGACCGCCAAATGCGTCTTGCAGTGCGCGATTGTAGAATTCGCTCCACTGATACCCTCCTACCAACTGATTGATGTCATTTTTGTGTTTGGTGAGCCAATCAGCGGTGTAATCGTTCTGCAAGGTGTAGTATTGTGGTGTTATACTCCAACCATCGAAGGGATCGAATGGAGCTTCTGGTGGGGGTGCAACCCTTTTCTTCAGTCCGTGGAAGTTGAAGCCCTTGTCTTTGATATTCGTTTCTGTTGTATTCCCTGAAGAGGGGTCAAGTGCTCTGCGTTGCGTTCCACCCTTCTTCAGAACAACGCCTGATGCACCCGATATTGACGGGTCTGGCTCATAATTACGTCGAGTGGCACCCGTTTCTGCGGCTTGTGCGTCTGCCCATCTTTGTAGGCGGTGATTTGTTTCATCAACATCGATCTTGAGGATAAGGTTCCAAGTTATCTCCTCAACTTGCTCGAGATAGTCGTTGTAGTCTCTGAGGGTCTCGAAGTCGCTTTCTTCCTTGTTCATGCTAATCGCAAGTTAGCCCTGCCTCTCCAAACATACGCGTATTCTCTCAGCGTACATCGATGCCACCCGCCGCCGGATATCCACCTCTCTCTCTACCTTCAAGTCTTCAAATGTTGCCTCACGAAACTTGCCCTTCCTGAGCGTCCGCGCACAACCCGCGATTGGGCAAGGGGCGGGGCCATGACTAAATATGCGGTCAACACATGATTCGCACATCTTGTGGTAGCATTCTGGATTGACCAGAAACTTCATGTTTGGGTTGAGATATCGCGACGATTTGCATACTGGGCAGACGTCTGAGGCAGCATCAGTAGAGGAACGAGGCTCGGATTTCAAAGACAAGCTGTAGAGAGACTTGGAAAGAGGAGACGCACCGCCAGCTTCGCCCTGGCGCACCTGCCCGCCATTGGCACGAGAGGTAACTTTCGACATGGCTGTGGTGACGCGTAGAAGAGATGGAGCGCGAAGCGGGTGGATAACGAGATAGCTTGCAAAGTGTAATTACTAAGCTGCAACGTGCTCGCTATATGAAGGCCGCCAAAATTTTGATTTGAAAACAATATGTTGGCAGTAACGAAGTACACATCACTGCCTTTCTAAGGCGAACTCACTTCATGAGACGTTCGCAGCAGCTGTCATGGTTCCCTAGCCGAGTTAGCGCGATTTCGGCACTGTTGTGCACCTCCGCGCAAAATATTCGTCCCTCCTTTTTCCACCACAACCTCCACTAACAGCTCGCAATGGCCACGCCTATACAGAGCACAATAGAAAGCATCGAGCGTCGTCGTGTGCAGCTCCAAGAGAGTATCGAGAAACTCCAGCGTGCCCTTACGCATTGGACAACATGGGAAGCCGAGTACCAGATGTTCAAAGAAGAGATAGAGGGCGCCAATGACCCCGACACATCACAAATGCGCGCCATAGCGCAAACCATTCAGGCGTCTTTACTGAATGAGAAGGAGGTCAACGAGCTCGTTGGAAAAGACCGCAATGCTAACCAAGTCGTTGATCTTGTTCAACGGCGCATTGACTATGTACAGCAAAACAGTGCTACTATCGAAAAACAGCTCGATACTGCCGAAAAGAAACTTGCAGGCGTCGACGTCCTACTAGATCCAGGTGTTGACAATGAAGAAGGACTACCGATGATGGACATCGAGGAAGAATTGGACGAAGAAGGAAACGCTATCTCGAGCTCGGTCAACCAAACTGGAAAAGGCGCAGCTGAAGTCGTTGAAGCTTTGCGCAAAGCTGGTGTACACAAGGCGGATTTAGAAAAGATGATGCAGGGTGCTGGTCAGAAGCAGGCACCCGGAATAGACGCCTCAGTGGCATCTACACCGACATCTGCAGTGACTGGGACAGAGCCCGTTCCGACCGAGTCTTCCTCCGCCGCAGAAGCCATCTCAGATGCGAAAAGAAAATCAGTATCTTTTTCCGACAAAGTCGAGGTCGGGCCGTCGAAAGCACGAACTGCACTTGAAAAGGATGGCTACAACGAGGACTTCGAGGCTTTGAACTTCACAGAAGGAACTAAAGTCATCGAGCTTGACCAGGACGATAACGTGGTTGCTTCATATCCAATCATCCCACAGGGGGAGTCGCCAGAGGATGCAGAATTGCGGCGGCAAATGCTGCAGTACGGTCTGTCTGAGGTTGGCCAGGTCGTTGCTGAGCTTGACCTTGATTACCCTACAGCGCAGTATTCAGACTTCGATGACGATTACGATGATGAAGACGAGGATGATGATGAGGAAGAAGATGAGTACGGGCGTAGCACCAGACCTGTTATTACGGACGACTACCGAAAGCAGATGCTGGAACTTGAGGAAAAGCTCAACGCTCGCATGCTTGAAAATATCGGACCTCGACCTGAAGACGACGATACCTTGGAGCAAGCAGAGAGCGTGCGCCTGCTAAAGGTACAGAAAGACAATGAATTTGACGACACGATAAATGCGACAAAATCCAAGACGGTGGCATCACAGCCTGGAAAGAAGGGCGTTCGCTTTGCCGATAGCCTCGATATTTCCGAGGCCCCGCGGCCAGTTAGAGCACCAGAAGCCAGCTCAACTCCATTGAAATCGGCGCCAACAATATCAGATGTTGTCGTCGAGCGGTCCGCACAGCCACCCCAACCACCTACGGCTCCCTCCAATTCAACAAAGGTGTCGCGGTTTAAGAGTGCACGTGCAATGAACCAACCACCACACGTACTTCCAAACCCGCACGCTTACGATACTCCGCCTGTTCCTACTGGCCCTGCGGGCCGCACAATAGCCAACACAGTCGTTGAGCATGTCCCATCGTCATCTGAGCCGGCTGCTCCTGATGAATTTGACCCGGCCGTTATCAACCGTGAGATACAGGCTCAGTATCACAAGGCCCGCAATAAGTTTATCCAGCAGCAAGGTGGCTTTAAGCCTACCGAAGAAGATGTAGCCAGCCCGATTGTAGAAGAGAGGAATGGAAAGACGAAGAAAGTGAGTCGGTTCATGGCGGCCAAACTAAGGGCTGAGGGTATGTAGACCTTCCGTATCATGTTGGACTGCTTCTTCGTCTACCGTTCCTTTCGCTTGATATCTTGCCTTGAACTGTAATGTCGTGACTCCGGAACCATTCATGCCTGTGGGGGACACCTATATTATGTGTCAAATCCCACATTACATGGGTCCAAGAACAAACACCAACGAAGCACTCTGACGTGGCTGGCTTGTGCCTTTCACGATTACTACTTCACCGCAACGTACATATATAGTGTAGAGTATACATTTAATGAATATGTTGCACAAGATTGACTATTGTACCCCACGTCTTACGGAATGGATTGAAAGATACAGAGTATGACAAGACAGATATACTGTAATATCCACAATGACAAACAGTTCCGTCACAGTGTCTATTTCACCCAGCAGCCTAATTGTATACGATACCTTGAACCCTACAAATAACACTTTGATGTCTTATCGATAAAGATTAGCTCTACATGCATAGCGGGGGCGGGCCAGCCATGACGCCCGAGCCCGACGCAAAATTGTCTGCGACCATGTCATTCACCTCCGATTCAACGCCGCAAGGGCCTGACACGAGAGAGACGCGCTCGCAGTCACCCGATAATACAGAAATAAATTCAGATCATTCAGAGCAACCTTCTGCATCTTTTCAAGATACGGCAAGTGGGGAAGAGCGTTTGGAAGGTCAACTTGCCGAACGTGACCATCTTGCATTTGCCCCAGTCGCGCTGGCGCAATACCACAATATCTCGGAAAAGCTGGCCTCCAACAACATCTTCCGCATACTACGTTCGCCTGCGCCTATCCGTGTTTGGGTATATCGCTCATTGTTCGCCGAGAATAGATTGTGGGAGGAGTGGAACCGCACGTCGCGTTCAGTAACCGATATGGAACGAGAGCGTGCTCACGATGGCTCACGGAAGGATCACGAAGCATTGGAGAATGCGGGAGAATCTGAATATGACGCCAATACCGTCCAGGCACGACCGTATCTCACGAGACTACGGCTTGCCCTTGCACCGTATACCGTACACTTTCGCAACCCGGGATACATGCGAGACGAAACACTACGCATGCTGGAAAGGGATGTGGTTAAGAAGACATTGGAAGACTCACGGAAAAGGCTGGAGCTAAGAGAAGAATTGGGGCTCTCGTGGGAGTTTTGGGATGATCTTGCGGGTGTCCTCAAAGCCGCTATCCCTTCGCTTGAAAAGCGTTGCTTTGCTCAGCCAGATCCCGCTGCTCCTGAGTATGAAGGACTATCCGGGCCTCTTATAGCGAGCTATTCACCGAGTCTATTGAGGGATCTGGAGAGGTTGAATCAACTTGTGTGCATTGCGCGGAACGTCTTGGTGCACGGTGAAAGAGTGCAGAATCTGAGCGCAGAGAGATTATTTGATAAGGACATCTTTAACTTGATCAACATCTGTGTCAGGGTTACGGCAAGAGGTTATGACGGCGAGGCAGGCACACAAGATGAGGATAAATGGCAGAGCGTGATTAACGCTTGTAAGTTTGGCACGGTGAAGCGTATGGATGCTTGTTGACATGGCTACAGACAAGAAACTGCTCATAACTTGCCTCCAATTCTTGAACAATCTCATCGCTAGAAACGAACAAAGAAAACTGATGTTGTGGATTGAGTTGTTTGACAGCCATCTAGATAACGAGCTCCCCAACTTTGCAGACATGAAATACAAGATGGATGAATTCACTCCACAGGACCAGAATGCACCACCGCATGAAGGAGAAGCTCTCCCCGAACACCACCAGCCAGCAAGAAGTCTTGATACGTTTAAGATTCCGCAACAACCTGCTTCATCGCCTTTTCTGTTGTACATTGGCGAGACAGGTAATGAAGTCAAGAAGGCATTGATGCAGCATGGCGACAAAGCTGGTGCAAACGAGATTGCAGCGGAGTGCCGGAGAAGATGGCAGACAATGGGCGAGGAGGAGAAGAACGTGAGTGCAGTGGCATACGCAGATTACTCAGGCTAACTCTTGCAGAAATGGAACATGCTCTATGCCGATGTCGTTGCAAGGTACCGTGACCAGATCACACAGTCAAGCACTTACAAGAAGGTGGTTGATCAGCACGCGAAAAATGAAGAAAGTGTACAGGCGCTAGCGAAGAGCATCAACCAGCTTCAAGTTGAAGTCGATAGGATGCGGTCATCTATCGCCGTATACCCTGACGGATCCACGCTCGATCAGGAAGCTGCCCCGGCTGTTGAGGCCTCTCAACATACAAAACCAGCAATGGATGACTCGCTGTTGGACCCCAGCATCAAGCGGTCGCCCCCGGCAGGTGAGCTTGATTTCCGTGTAACCTATCCGCCATCCTTCGGTGCCGAGATACTGCAAAACGGCAAAGATGACCTATTGAGGCGTCTGGAACCTGACCCCGACCGTCCTGGGCTAATCAGCGATGTAGCCTCTCCAACTTCTCCGCCGCCTGAAGATGACGATGACAACGATGATGAATATGACGA
Organism: Leptosphaerulina australis; assembly: GCA_026120165.1. NCBI lineage: Eukaryota > Fungi > Ascomycota > Dothideomycetes > Pleosporales > Didymellaceae > Leptosphaerulina > Leptosphaerulina australis. The sequence continues at coordinate 58,205 of JALRMI010000135.1, forward strand.
CATTCCTGGTGATGAGGGTAGGGGCCTGCTCACTGATGTGCCGTTGATTCTTGGTCCGACGGAGATCGAAGTGTTGCCTATGATCATCATGGGAGGTATTGTGGAGCCGTCAGAAGGCCAGCCAGGATACCACTCGGATCCAACTGTCTTCAGTAGTGTCAGGAGTATGCACGGTGTACGATGTCACCTGCTTCTTGCGCAAGACAATGGACGAAATCTGCTTAGAGAGCTTTTGATCTTTGTTGCAGCTTGGGACCTAAGGGAAGAAGAGCTCTACTTCAAGTTCATGGTCAAGATCATGGAAGCAATTCTTGCTAACCAGCTGCTGCCATTCGCCTACCACGCTTTCAGGGAGTCAGAGTAAGTTGAGTGAACACCTGTTCAACCCATGCTAATTTGTATTGCAGATCTAAGGACATCATATCTCCAGCGCAGGCTGTAATCATGAAGCTACTTACAAACATTTTCCGAGCAAGGCAAGCACGAGCGCAGCCTGCAAAGGGAATGGTCAAGCCAGCCCCACCACAAGTTGATCAAGGTGATGTGCACATGGTCAACTTCCTTCTTACAGAGTTTCGTCGACATATCATCCCCCAAACCTGTGCTCTCATCTTCCTACAGGGACAAATCCGCGCCGGTCACGCACAGCCAGAAGATTTTCCATTGAACCTGTGGGATATGGAACGCATGTATGAGGGCGTGTACCAGTATCTTGAGTTTTTCGCTATATTAACTGAGCACGAGACCTGGAAGAGGATGCTCTCCAATTGGGAGATTGCTAACGAGCTTGTCACATTACTGAAGGAGCTAGATGCCGCCATTCCCAAGGGCCAATTGAACGTACCCCCACTTAGACATTCAGCGCCTGCGCCGCAACCACCTGCACCGGTTGAGGTTGAAGTTCCTCCTCCTCAACAGCACCAACCTCAACAACCGCCCCCCGTTGCAGTGGAGCGCCCCTATGATCCTGCACCTTCTCATACAGACTCCTATGTCCCACCACCGACTTCCCCTTCACCACGTCCTTATATGGACGAAGCAGCCGACGAGCCTTCGGATTTTGAGTGGAGAAATCTCAAAAAGCTTGCTGTGCTGGTTCTATCTTCTCTCGTATGGAAGAATACGCTTGTTCAAAACCAAATTCGACCCCTCGGTGGTATTGAAGCAGTGCTAAACTGCTGTTCCTACGACGAGCATAACCCATACATCCGAGAGCACGCTATCATGTGTCTACGGTTCCTCATGGAAGGTAACCGTGAAAATCAGGATAGAATCAGAGCGTTGGAACGATACGATCAGTTGCGCGATGGCGCGAAGCCCATGACCCCCGTTGAGCAGAGCCTGCAGGAACGTATGATTCGTGAAAAAGTGGAAAAGGCGGGACCGCAAGGTGTGCCCGTTAGTGTTAAGGTGCCAGACGAAGTGCTCGACCAACAAGGATATGAGACATATATGGATGGAAAGGGGCAAGTTATGTTGAGGAAAAGACAGCCGCAGCCCGTACCTACTGGCGCGAATACTACTACACATTCTGGCGCAGCAACATCTGGCAACTCTGCGGGTTCAAATGGTAGCCTACCCGAGGGCCATATCGCCGGTCAGAAGACTAAATCCGCCATCGAAATGCGCGATCCTAAAGCACTAGAAGATCTTGTGCAGCAGGTGATGCGCGACCTGCCATCCAAGATCCCCCACCCACGAGCCGGTGAGATGCGCGAGGCAGAGGAAGCTTTGAAGAAACTGGATCGTGGGTTCGATGGAAGTGGAAGCGGGAGTGGGAGCGCGGCGAATAAGAGCTGAGTTAAAAAACACATTGGGTCGAATACACGCCGGCAAAGCATCACATCTAAAACACGTGAAAACCGATCTGAACAGGATGCGAGATAATACAAACCGAGGCCAAGTCGCGAATGTGTGGCTACGAAAAAGACCATGGCCCAGTGCTAGCTCGCAAACGTTAGTAAGCCGAAGGGAGAACCATGTTCAAGTCTCCGGCTTCAAGAAGTAAAGCAATTGGAGTTGATGCAAGCCAAACATGAGTCACAGCAATGGCGGTATAGATGAAGACTTGGATGTAGACTAAATACAAAGCAAGAACTTGATAACGCTGGCGCGTTCGAGTATCGCCGCGATACCATGTAGTACTGTCTTGGCACGATTCAATGTTCCAGCACTAATACTGCTGAGTCGGATTGTGTATGTCGTACCTTGCGTCCAACAACGACACTGTTGCTTGGCTGTTTCGTGTATATATGTATGCCTTTTCTTTTTGATGCCCCCTTTTTGTCGATGCGCGCGGAAATGAGCCAAGGCTTGAACTTGAAATCACGTCCCTGTAGCTTCAATGCCTTTTGGAAGTCTATTAACATTTCCGACACCATCTAATGTTTCCTATCTGCCCATGGTGCTCTAGTACTTGCCAATTCGTCATCTCTTTCATTCATTCCTGTTATCTCACCCCGATCTAATAGCAAAGAAGCCCCTGTCCCAGGTCGGGACAACCTCGCTGTATTGGCCCCAAGTGGCGGTGGTGCCGTCGTGCTCGATGCCCACGGAGCTTTTGTGGGCTGATTCGGGCCAGCAGGCACGTTCGGCCCAGCAGCTTTTGCCCATGGTGCAGCTGTCATCGGCATACCGCCCCCTGGAGCCATAGGATCGCGGAGAGGAAGTTGAGGAGCGCTCATAAGACTGGATTCTGCCTGTGGATCTCGCAGTGCACGCTGAGGGTCTCGAGAAGACTGGGGCCCTGTCCGTCGTGCTGTGGGCGCCGAGTTGCTCAGCGTAACGGCCTTAGGTTGCGAGGATGTATGAACACTGGATTGAATTTGGGGCGCATTTGGATCGGCAGTCCAAGAAAAGAGCGAGCCGAAGGGGAAGTGCTGAACTACAGGGAATTTGGAAAGAACTTCGGCGTTGTACATTTTTATCATGCCCTACGTCAACGTTAGAAGAGTAAAAATATTGTCCGGCGTGGCAAAGAGCTCATAATAGAAGGAAGAAAAAAACAACGAGTTTGAGTTGAGGTTACCTTGTTAATCTTGGCCCATCCGGCTTTTACGCCAGACACATCGTATAAGATAGGACTGTGTTCCCAGAATGGACCTTTCTTCACATCGTATATAAAGCCAATGGCACTGAAGTACATGTTTCTCGATCTCTCTCGCTCAACTGCTGCTGCTTTGGCTACATCTGCCGGATTTGGTGCATTTGCAAGCGAGCCTTCTGTTGCAACGTCTGCTGGAGTCGATATTGGTGGCGAAAATTGTGCGCTGCCGAAAATGTATGATATGAACGAATGATCGTCAAGACCCCAAACTCCATGTGACCCAGCGGGTTCGAGTGTATACGCGAGAATGAGGCGGCGGATCAGGACAAGGTATGGTTCAACGACACCAAGCACGATGCCACGCTCTTGATCTCCGTCTTGCGATGCGGGGAAGGCACCAAGTTTCCAAAGACAGCCGAGGAATGCAAGGAAGCTGAGTTCATGTCCTGTACCGTAATCCAGACGTTGCGAGCTACCAAAGCTCCCAGTGAAGTAGGCTATCAGTTCACTTTTCGCTGAAATTTCGGACGTGGACTTGTAAGCCAGAACCTCTGCCGGCAGGTACTGATCAAGCAAGTCGGATGCTCGTTCTTGCACAATATCGTACCACTTTCTGAAGCTCACGTTCCCAAAACGACGAGGTCCAGTGTTCGGTGGTGCTTCATCAATGATAGCCGTCAACGCCTCAAGGAGCTTGGCAAGATTCTGGATGACAGGTGTATGTGGCACCTCTGGGTCCTGTAAAGTCCATTCTTTTATTGATTCTGTACCTCGCTCTTCGTCTCTGATTTTTCTTGGAATCATTGACGTGTTCAGCTGGAATATAAAAGTCATTATATCGGTGTAGGCCTTTGATGCCAAGAAAAATGTGACATCATCGCCGTCGTTGATGCACTTCTTTGGAGTTTGGAAATTATGACCTCTTGTTGGATCTAGTATCGTAAGGGTAGGAATCGGCGTGGAATTTGACGACATGATGGAATTCGTGTTGTGGTGTTGTCGGTGCCAGAGTGTGAGGCATGTGACGGCGCGTTTTCGTGGGGCTGGTCTCGTACCGCGATTAACAGGCGCCTCTTGATTCAAGGCTACTTAACTCTACACTACATGCACGACAAGCAGGGTGTTGCAGTTGTACACAGCAGCGATGCCACAGCGACTCTAATGGGAAGCAGACACTACTCTATAGGCGCAAAATGTTTTCCAGACCTGAAGGTACGATCCCAACCACACTGCATGTGCCATGTTTACATTGTTTGACGCCGTTACAGCTACATACAATCGCTCTCACATTCTGTCTTCACCTTCGTTCAGCAATGACTCCGAAGCTGCGACTCAGCAGCTCCTCGCCGAAGCCAATAGTCCAGTCCGGCACCAATCTGCTGCTGTTATTGGTGCAAACCTTCTGAATGCCGCGCGCATGCTTCCCAAATCATCAGCTTTGGCGCTTCCAGTACGGAGTGGGGTGCCAGAGAGACGAGGGAAGCTGGGAAAGACAGAAAATTTAGGGAAACTCAAGCGTGTCAGTTTGCCTCAAGAGAGTCAAAGGAAGATTCGAAGTGCAAATGTATATGATTTGAACTTCAGCCCACAGAAGAGAATGTCCCTGCCGGCGCAGATCTCAGCTGCTGGATTAGAGGTGAGGAATCGGTTGTCAGTTGATGAGGAGACCGAGGACGTAGTACCCGAGACAAGTCAGGTTCAAGCATTGGAGGATCAGTTGGCTGAGGAGTCTGAGGGCTCGGACACATCAGCTCTAGGCCAAGGCCAGATGAAACTGTGCAAGGTCGAAGATATTTCCATACCACCGGAAGCATCGCCACAGGAACAAGCATCTCCACAGGAACAAGCACCACCATCTCGAAACGTACCTAAAGGGAAATTGAAACGCAAGACCAAGGCGCCTGTGATCAAGAAGCGCAAACGGCTGGGGGGCTGGAAAGCTCACAATCCAGATGCTACCCACTCAGAAGATGACCTGGCTGCACCCAGTCTTGCGATACAGCAAGACGCGCGGCCGCTCGGTAATACTCACCCTCAGGTCAGGATATCGGTCAGGACAACGAGATCGCGTGCTGTCCAAGCTGAAGTTGAAAAAGATAAAGATGCATCCACAAATACTGTCGTTACCGCTGCGCCTGAGGATAAGAGGAAGCCTAATCCTCAGCCTCGGCGGACCCGGAGCTCAGGAAAAGCTGCACTCAAGCCTGTCAAGCGGAAGACATCTAAGAAAACAGCACCTCAGGCGAGCGAGAAATCTAAGCCGGAAGCAACCAAGAGCAATACGAACCTGACAATCACACAAATGCAAGCTGTAGAAGATCCTTTCCAAGGCGATGTTTGTGGTGGCAATAGCGAAGAAGTCAAGGGAAACTACGACGCTGTAGAGAGTGATTATGAACAGCAGGCGCAAGAAGAGCGAACTGATGCTGAATATGTGGACATAGCAGCTACGCAAACATCTGACGGCCGGCTCGGCGAAAATACTGTGCTTGAAGATCCACTCGAAAAGGTGTTCGACTTTTTGAACATGGAAGAACGCCCTGGGGATTGTTCGACTGATTTAGGCAGGAACATTCATTGCACTTGCGACAGATCACGCATCGCACTCAGTCAGGCTAGTGATGGAACGTCATTGCAAGATGTGACCCAGTGTAAGGATGACCTTGTTAAGCTACTCAGAAGTACGGGGTCAATCGTTAAGGAGAACGAACGCCCTAACTTCAAGAGCGATGCATTTACGTACCTCTTTCGGTCTTTGGCTTTGGTTCTGGAAGCAATGCACGGTCGACTACAAGAAAAGGAAGGCGAAGTCACTGATTCGTGGGTGGCAATGCAGATCCTGTTCCCTTATGTTAACGAAATACTTGTCTTCAAGGATCTCATAGACGCATGGAAGGTTAAAGTTTCGCAGCCTAGAAAAGGCGATAGACTTATCAGGGGCATTGAGAGTGATCTGATCGTACCCTTGAGGGCCGTTGAGAGTAAGTTTCGAAGACGATGGGGTCAACTCAAAGTGGATGAGCAGAATCGCCAGGATTGTATCAACCGACAACGCAAGAGGCAAGAGGCGGATGAAGAAAAGACAAGAAGGCAGGAGGATATGAGGGTGAGGAGAAGACGATGGCAGGACCTCCACATAATACGAATGCAGTGCGAGCCTGACCCTGTACGAAGACAAAGGTTACGATTCATCGAGCCACAGGCAATTGTAGAGAAAGACGCAGATGGTAACGAGTTTGAACGCCTTTCCGTCTTTGGCAACCGTAATATGCCACCGCCACAATGGTCTGCCGGTACCAGTGGGAGGGAGTGGACTAGTGAGCAGGAAACCGTTCTGATTGATGCTCTGCAATCGTCTACTCGTAGGTGCACTCGGCTCATCATACTAACAGTCGCTAACAACGCCTCGCAGGCTTGGAAAGAATCCTCAAAACCCATTGTCGGCCTGGCGGTGCACTGCGCGATTTCACTGTCTCAGAGCTTGCTGCTAAGATGGCCTGGGTGCGCTCTGGATGGACGCAATTATCCCAGAAGCACGGATGGGAGATCCCAGAATGGGTCGTGAAAATACCGGTGCTACCCTAGTTTATGTGAATTCCCGGGCGTCTTGACGATTATTCTCCTTTCTTTCTGTGATACCCAAAAGATTCATAATTCCGCCTCCATTGCCATTGTATTTTGCGGCACGTGTGTGAGCCTTTGATTGTATTCCGACGCCCGTTTTCAGGATACCAGACATATATTTGTGACATTCATGATTATATGAGACCTACAAACATACCGTGCATGTGACCGTAAGTCTACCTCGAGCTGCACCTATCGCACTTCCATCCAGTCTCTATGCACTGCGTACAAGCTTGTCATGCCTCCTACTATAAATTCAGTTTGCACAGCCAGCTCTCCATGGTCAGTCCCTCCACCCATATTCACAATTGTTCGCCAATCCATACACACACGGCCTATCGTCTATGTTTTCCTTTACAAACCGCCTCACTCTGTCCGACCAGACTGATCTCAAGACCATTAGATTATCCGCGTAAGAAATCCTATGTGATACGTATACTGACCTAATTACGCAGGACAACACTGGAAATTTGCAAAATGTAGAAGAACCTGGCATGAATGCTGCCCGCATCTTTGCTGCTGCTAACGCCATATCATCTGTCACAACTGCTTGTGTTATGTTTTGGGCAGAGAAAGTTTCATTGCATATGAACGGTGCAGGGAAGATACAGTGAACTCATAAGTAGGCGCTGATGTACCTATATGCCCTGTGTTGAGGATACCACTCAAAGAACCATTGTGATCTTGTTAACATGGCTATTTCGTTTTCAAATACCGATAGATACAGAAAGTTGGCGAATTTTACGTATTGTACTTCGTTGCGTTGACTCTTCCTATGGAGAGGTTTCCTTTGATACGTATCAACATACATTTCAAGATGCAATTATAGCAGTGGTAACTGTAGGTCGATCCTTTTCCATCCTGAGGGGCTAGAAGCGTATTTCGGTCACACCGTATGCAATGGTGTCGAGCAGTGCACCGAGGCTGTGAGGTATATCATATATGCTTTTCCTGCACCTTTCATTTGATTTCAAGTTCTGCGCATATTAAATTGTACAAAGGCCTGCTAGCGGTTCTTGGTGTTATCGCTATGTTGCGTCTCAGTCAATGGTTGAAGGTAGAAAGTACCTTTGAATTACGAACAACGTGGATGCCTCACGCTCTTCGCTGTCCTTTATAATTTTCTTTACCCTCCGTATCTCCAATGATCTTGTTGCCGCTCGTTTCGACTAGTGGGCCGTCGTTCTTGGAAATTGCGCATGTGGTCTGATGTTTCTCGGTGTTAACACCAAATCGGCCCAATTGGGAAGAAACCGTGCCACTTTTACAACACGGAGGACAACTCTGTCTTGGAACCTTACGAAAGTACTAGAAACTGGGCATATGATTATTTACTCCGCGATCCCATACCTCGACAATAACACCACGACATCTATTTTTCTTCTCTTTCATCAACTATATCCCACACTCCAACATCAATCGGCACAATATAAAACCATAAGTCTTCCCAAAAACGCAGCACTTGGCGTTTTGCTGCACCTGTGCTCAGGCTCACTTAATCCCCCCTCAATTACCAACAAAATATTCCAATGTGGTTCACGCGTGGGTTCTCCCTTACAAACTTCGTCATCGGCACCTCTGCGCTGAGTTTCCAAGTCTTTGTCTTGTATCCATGGCATGAGCAGTTGGACGCAGAATTTAAAGAACTGCGAAAAGAACATGCAAGGCTACTGGATGAGACGCACAAGCAGCATGGTCTGGAGCTAAGAAGAATCAGAGAGCAGTTGGAGGCTTTGAATCAAAAGAAGAGAAGCGGGTGGTTTTGGTAAACCAATGCGCCAAAGAGATAAGATTTACATGAGCATGATACTATTTGGGTGAGTAGCAGGTGAGTAATGAAAGAGCATGTTTTGTGATAGCAAGTATTGACTCCTTCAGAAGCGAAATCGTATATCGAGTTGGCAATAGAAATCAATGCAATCCACAACGATACCCAGGAGTAGAAAAATTTCTGTTCTCTCAATCGACTCTGACATTAACGAATAATTTTCTCGATTGGGTTTGATTCTGCAATGCTTCGAATGCTGCAATCATATCACTGAAGTCTCTCTGTTGGCAGGACTTCCTACACACGTGTTCGGGTAGTTGGGTTGGTAATACGTCTGTATTCTTTTTTTGTTCCTGCTTTTCTATGTTCTGTCTATGGAAGTGTGCTTGTCGGTATACCCGCCCGTGAAATGGGAAGGTATTTTTTTGGACGCTGTTAATCGACTGCCCGTAGATGTCGCGGAAAGCTAGTCTACGGTGCGCAATTGCAAGGGTTGGGATGAAAGTGAAGGAGTATGGGTCAAGAGAGTAGATTGTATAAAGCTATACCGCAAATTTCCTACGTAGCAAGGGCTAGCAGTGACATCACGTGGTGCGTAAGTACGGTGAATTGAATCCTAGCAGTATTCATACAGCATGACTAATTGCAACCGTAATACTTCCATACTCTTATTAAATCTTCAATGATATAACGTGGTTCACCACCGAGCGGCGCGGCTCAAAACTCACCAAAATCACGATTTTTTGCAACAGAATAACTCAACACTAGAGCAATATTTTTATAAGAATCTTTTACACTT
>JALRMI010000136.1:0-66745 GCA_026120165.1 Leptosphaerulina australis
GCCAACGGTAGATAATCAATCAATCAATCAATCCTCTACTGTACTTTCGTTGTAACAACTGTTGATTCACCCCCTTTTGATACCTTTGCCGTATCAACAGTTGGAAATTTTGTGGTGCTTGAATGCGTTCAATTCCAAGTCTGTCTTGAATTCGGTGTTTCAACTCTTGAGTTTCACCTGAATTTACGCATCCTCTTTGCCCTTACAATCCCCTAAAAACTCCACAAGTAGCCTCTCGAATCCCACCGGGTCTTCCCAGAACGGCGCATGCTTCTTTCCCTCGAGCCTGATACACTGACCTCGCCACAATTTCTTCCACTTTAGCCCATCAATATAGTCCAAGTTAATGAAAGGCTCCTCTGACCCATTGACCACCGCAATCAACACATCTTCGTTCTCTACTACTCCCACCTGATCGATTCCCCGCCCATCTATTAACGCCTCGAACATCATCATTCGTGCAAGACCGTCAGTACGTATAGCATCTCTTAGCATCCACTCCTCAAACAAATTCTCTTTCCCACCAGGTGCCGAATTCTCCGCTATCATTCTCGCCTCCTGCTCTGTCCAATGCACCTTCGCCATGTGATTCTCTTCCCCCTTGCTCTTATCGGGGTTAATGATAATCTTGAATCCGTTTGCACACTGCACCGTGCCAAGCGCAGGTGGAGTACCAACCAGTATCAGACCTTTTAACTCGACGATCTTGTTTCCTCGCTCACTCGCTGTCTTTAGCAGCGGAACCATTTCAAGCGCGATATGCCCTCCAAGACTCCAGCCTAGCACAACAACTGACTCAACAGAGAGGTGCTCAAGAACTATTACGGCAAGTTCAGCATAGGCCGGCATGGTGTAGGACTTTTCTGGGTGAAGGGCATTGCTGCTGGCCCCATGGCCTGGGAGATCAAATGTGATGAGGCGAAATTGGGTTGAAAGGGTGGGGGATTCAACAATGTGCCGGAAGATCTTGGAAGATGAGGAGTTGCCATGAAGCAATAGGAGAGTCGGCGAGGAGTTCTTCAAGCCTGTATCCGTTATGCATATTATGCCGTGGGGCGTCTGAAGGGTGAAGTCTGGCATGATAGGCGTTTGTCGTCAAATAATCGAACACTCGGGGTTACAGAATGATAGAAAGATGTGAATTTTAGAGTGCTCTGACCCTGGTTGTTCAGAGTCGTGGCTGTGGTTTGTAAGAAGCAGTTGTGATACCTTGAAATGGGGTCTGATCAGCGAGGCTGCAGTGATGACCGATCTTAGTAACGGCTCCCAAGCAGCATAGACTAGAGGAAGCAAATGGTAGGAAATACGTGAGAATGTTGGATATTCTGTTGGAAATCACCAAGAAGAGAAACAAGACGAATGCAAGATGGAATGAGAGTTGCCACAACGTCAAGCGCTTTTGCAAGTTGCAAATCGCACTTTACCACATTAGGCAACTTGGACATCCCCCTGTCAATCACAGAAATAAAGTCTGGTTACACCTTCAAGTCGTAGGTCATTTTGCATGCATAAATGACGTCCATTGTTAGAGTAGATTTCATAACTGCCAATGGCATATTCAGTCAAACATGGACCTCAACGGCCAGGGTTACACCCATCAGTGGTGCAAAACACAGCACCGGACTTTTGTGAGACAACGGCTCTACTTGTCTTCCTCGTCCTCGTCATCTTCCTCGTCATCCTCCTCGTCATCCTCCTCGTCATCCTCATCCTCGGCATCGCTGACTTCTTCGCCGAGTTCTTTAAGTCGTTTCTATTCCTCATCAGCACAGTCATTCAAAATACAGACGTGATAATGAGACATACCTTGTCTGCGCTCCTCTTTTCCTCAAGGTCACCGAGAATGACAAGCAGATCGTCGAGCTCGGTCTGCTTCTCTTTCTCCGCCTCCTCAGATTTCTTGAGCTTGTCTTGAAGATCCTTGATAAGGTTCTTGCTGACCTCTGCAGCCTTGCTGTCTTTGCCACTTGACTCTTTGGCAGTGGACTCGGCCTTCTTGACTGCAGCTTCTGCTTTTTTGAGCTTTTCTTGCGCTTCTTTGGCGGCGGCTTCTGCCTTGGTAAGTTTTTGATGAGCTTCGGTGGCTTTCCACGTTTGGTCTTGCAATTTCGTCTTCAACTCAGTAATCTCGGATGTGAGCTTATCCACCGTGGACTTCTGGTTTGTTGTTTGTTCAGTAGCTTTGTCATTCGCAGACTTAAGCTCAGCTTCTATCTTCTCGAGTTCAGATTTGTGTGAGGATGTGAGTTTTTCAGTCGAGTTCTGGTGAGCAGACTTCAGTTCCTCTAGTGCACTCTGATTTGCAGCTTCATTAGCAGCCTCCAGTTCAAAAATCTGTGCCTGATGCTCAGACTTCAATTTTTCAAGAGTAGTCTGGTGGTCGGCCTTGAGCTTGTCAATAGTTGACTGCAAACTCTCGTTCTCTTCTGTAAGATGCTGAATCTGAGCGTCATACTGCTGCACTTGCGCTTGTGTCTTGCGCAGTGCTTCGTTAACTGATGAGAGCTCATTCCGTGCTTGCTGGTGGGCCTGCTCAAGGCTGCGAATCTTCTCGAAGGCATCCGAGCGAGCTTTCTCTGCAGACTCGAGGCGGCGCTCTACTTCCGTGCGTAATCTATGCGACTCGTGGAGTTTCTCATCATACTCTTGCTTTGTTCTTGCTACAGCGAGCGTCGATTCTTTCGCTGCTTGCTGGAGCTTGTTATTCAATGCTGCAATCTGAAGATTGAACTTGTTCTCCAGTTCCAGCGTTGCCTTCTTGTGCTCGCGATCTCTATTCTTGATCTCGGTATCGAGATCGTTGTGCAACTTGTCATTGATGCGCTTGAGTGTGTTTCTCTGCTCATCTGCCGCCTGCTGTGTCTTGCGATGGTCAGCGTGCTCTTGGTCCAGCTTCTGCTCCAACGCCATCAATTGTGCTTTCAGTTCCTGGATAGTGTGCTCTTTCCCGTCAATCTCACCACGCAACGCATCTACGACATCCCGGTCCACACCATCATGAGACTGGTGCTGTTCAATATTGGGATTACGGTCGATCGCCCTAGTGAGGCGGCTGAAGTTGTCTTTGAGAAAATCAACGCACGTATCCACAAAGAACACATCCGGCAGACTGCCTTCACCGCCACCTCGTTGAGGTAATACCTCAAAATCGCGAATGAGTGGATGGTTACGCAGTTCGGTAATGGCGTTGAGATATCTTTCGCGTCCAAGCTTGCTTGTGAGTACGCTCTGCAGTTCGCGTCTTGGAACAGGCGAATCTTTTGTTGAGAACTCATAAATGGTACCAAGAAGCGCTGCACAAAGACCTCTGTTAATTGTGTAGTCACTGCCAGGTCTCAAAACAGCTTGTACTAGGCTCTGTAAGCTGCTTGCCTCGCCAAGGAAGTCATCCACTGCTGCTGCATCCTCGAACAACCACCCTAACAGGAGTGTAACATATGCAATTGAAATCCGCTCGTCTTCCTCGAGTTGCAAGCTTGCGATCAGGTTAGCAGTCAACGTTTGTATACACGTGACTACTTCTTCGCCGCTTTCTGCATCGCCTTCTTTCACTTGCATTAATGTGTGTTTTGCCTGTAAGTTGTCGAAGATCAGATCGAAAACCACACTTGCTGCGAACCAAACTCTGTAGGGGTCACCGGGTGAGGCCTGCGAACCCTCCATTAAAATAGCGAGAGCATTCTGCGTCTCGTCACCGGCTTCATAGCCGCCGATGGCACGATTGAGAAAATGTTCTCGAATTTGGGGGTGGTTGTGAAAGTAAGCCTTGATACAATCTGCCCCTGCGTTGCGCATATCGAAGAGTTCGTTCGAGGCTGGTGTCAAAACAAGATTCAGTAATGCTTCGATAACATAGACGTTGGCGACACCGTTGGAATTTGCGGTGCTGTTCGTTACAGGCAGAATGAAAGGCCGCACTTGCTCCTGAGCAAAGCCTTCCTGCATCCGGGGATTGCCCCTGATCAAATCCGCACACGTATTCAGAGCTTCCACCTTGATAGGCATGGCTGTTGCTGGATCAAATGCGATATTGAGCAATTGTCTCACAAGACCATACTGCACAAAAGCAGTCTGATTTTGCGGCGTCGCTGCACTTCCTTTGACAAGAAACATGCGCATGATGATGAGCAAGCCCCACACGTTCTTGTCACTCTGGGGGCTTACCCAGTCATCCTCCTCCTCAATGGCACCTCTTGCCTTCTTCGCTTTCTTCCCACCGGGTAGGAGTCTGACGAATTGCCCGGGGTATTCCATTTTAATGAAGTAAGTCTGGTTCGACGCATTGAACCGTATGAGGTTCGCCAGCAGTGACAGACAGTCCTGTACCACTATACCACCCTGCGTAAGCCCGCCGTCGCCATGTATCATGTTGAAGATCTTGCCAAAGACATCCTCAAAAACAAAGATCTTCTGAAGCTCGGCCGAAGATCGTGTGAGGTCAGACAGCACTACGAGGCCTTCATTGCGAACAATGTCTCGAGGGTCATCTAGCATAGCCGCGAGCCGGCTGGTGCCCATTGGTGCTGTCTGGATGCATTCTTGAGTTCGTTCAGGGCGTGCTTCGGCGCAAGCTCGTATCAGTTGTAGAGAGTACAGGCGAGAGTAGAGGTCTGGTGTCTCAAGGAGATCGAGGAGAATTGTCATGTTATCTTGGCGCTATCATAAGCTCAGTTCTGGCAGACGTAGAGAGAAGGAGAGGGTATGCGCACCATGGTGAATTCGTCAGCCAGCCACATGGCGATCTCGTCTGAGGCCTCAGGGCTGCCGTCATTGGGGTGGAAGAGCGCAAGTAGCGTCTCCAGCACCACTTTGAGCGTGTCTACATCGTCCGCATCTTTGGTGAGGGATGATATCAGTCCGCGTAGAGCTCCTGAAGCAACTGAAGCAGGATATTCTTTGGCAAAGCTGCGTAGACCGAGGATGGCAGCGCGGCGATCTTCGAGAAGCGTCGCACTTGATAAACGACTGCTGAGCGTACTGATTGTATCGGTGGCGGTCTGCTTGGGAGGCGCGTTGGCCTCAAGTACTCGCATCATCTTCGCGATGGGCAAGCTATGGTGCTATGATGCAGCTAAGGGAGCTATGTGTGCATTTTTGGGGTAAAGTGGCCGAAGAGTATGTCTAGAAGAAAGAACAACTGGCAAGAAAGAAGAGGCCAGAAGAATAACCACCCTTTACCAGAATAACTGCATGAAAATGGCACACCTGATCAAACGTACAGCCAGGACTAGACAATCTACGTTCCACGTATAAAATCGGGCACAGACATGAACAACTGCGGCTCACAGCCAGTTCTGGCCCTATCGGCAATACTACGGCTCCCCAGGTCTTGGCATAATAATCTTATTGCCTACTGTCGTCGCATTCGCCTTTGGAGATTCTTTCTTCATCCACCTCACAACCCCCATCCCCTTTTCGCGTCGCCCGGTAACAGGGCACAGAATCGCGACTGCAATATCTCAGTGGACGTCGCGCACTCTTCAGACATCGGCAGTTGTCGCTCCCAAGAAGCGTCCAAGTCTGCTTTTCGCCCTTTTTCTCTTTTAGACTGCAGGTATCGACAGGCGATCGACAGCAGCATTTCTCATCTTCTTGTAGTGTGCCGCGAATACTGTGACAGGACTTTGAGCCTCAGTATACGTGCTTTCGCTCTCTCCAGTGCTATCCCCCTTAGCAGTCGCAACCCAATCATACCAAGCATACCATACGCCACGGTGCGTCATCTGCCAACATGGGTGTTCCCGCTATGTTTCGCTGGCTCAGCCAGAAATACCCAAAGATCGTATCCAGTGTTGTAGAGGAACAGCCAAAGAAAGTCGGCGACCAGGTCATCCCGGTCGACCGTACCAAACCGAACCCCAATGGCGAAGAGTTCGATAATCTGTACCTGGATATGAACGGCATTGTCCACCCGTGTTCGCATCCGGATGACAAGCCTGCGCCCAAGACAGAGGCTGATATGATGGTTGCCATCTTTGAGTACACTGACCGTGTTGTCGGTATGGTGCGCCCTCGCAAGCTGCTCTACATGGCTGTTGATGGTGTCGCCCCTCGTGCAAAGATGAATCAGCAGCGTTCTCGTCGCTTCCGCTCTGCTAAGGAGGCTGCTGAGAAGGACGAGGAACGTGCCGAGTTCGTCAAGATGCTCAATTCTCAGAAAGCCAGCCGTGGTGAAGACATATCAAGCATAGAGGAGGTCGTTGAGAAGACTTGGGACTCTAACGCTATCACACCTGGTACACCATTCATGCATCTCCTTGCTGAGTCTCTCCAATACTGGTGTGCCTACAAGTTCACAACCGATCCTTCGTGGAAGGACATGAAAGTCATCATATCCGACGCTTCTGTGCCTGGTGAAGGAGAACACAAGATCATGAACTTTGTTCGCTCACAACGCGCTATGCCCACACATGACCCCAACACATCTCATGTCATCTACGGTTTGGACGCCGATTTGATCATGCTGAGTCTTGCTACCCATGAACCTCGCTTCCGTGTACTGAGAGAAGATGTTTTTTTCGATTCGGGTAAGGACAAAGTATGCACACGTTGTGGGCGTAAGGGGCATATTCGCAACAATTGTGAATTTCCTGACGATGGGAAGAAGCTCACCGAGGAGGAGGCTGCTGAAGAGTGGGCCTCTTCCGAGCATCAGCTCAAGCCATTTATTTGGCTCCACACTGGTATTCTTCGCGAGTATCTAGCCATTGAAATGGACACTCCTAAGAGGAAGTTCACTTACGACCTAGAGCGCGCGCTTGACGACTGGGTGTTTATGTGTTTCTTTGTCGGTAACGATTTTCTTCCTCATCTGCCCAGTTTGGAGATTCGCGATCAAGGTATCGATCTCCTCATCAGCATCTGGCGAGACCTAGCTGCTGAGATGGACGACTACGTGACCAAAGATGGATACCCGGATATGCGTCGTGTGCAGCAGATTCTGACTGCCCTCGCAGGCAAGGAGGCTGATATCTTCAAGAAACGTAAGGAGGTTTCCGACCGCCAAGCTGCTAAGCGCGCTCAGCGTGAGGCTCAAAGCAACAGAGGTCGTGGTGGAGGCCGTGGAGGACACAACGACCGCAACAACGGCGCACCTCCCTTCAAGCGTGTGAAGGAGGATACAAGCACCTATATGAACTCGGGTGTGTTATTCTTTGCCCCGCAAGATGCACAGTCAAGCGAGGTCCGTGAAGCCCACAAGGACGTACTGCACAACCGAGACCTTCAAACGAACAAGAGCGCTGCAGCGCGTTTGAAGGAAATGATGAAAGCCAAGGCAGAAGGCACGGCTTCTTCTATGAATGAGTCTACTCCTGCTTCTGACTCAGCCTCTGGCGCGGACACTCCCGTTACCCCCGTTACTCTCGGCAAGCGTAAGGCGGATGAAGTTGACGATGCAGACAATGGCACTCCTGGACGTAACACTCCCGTTGTGCCAGATGACCCAATGCAGGCTGAGAAGAAGAAAGATGCACCTCCAGAGGACACCATCATGCTGTGGGAGCCTGGCTATGAAGAGCGTTATTACCAGCAGAAGTTTCACGTTGCGCCCGATGACATCGCCTTCCGCAACAAGGTCGCTCGCCAGTACGCCGAGGGTCTGTGTTGGGTCCTGGCATACTATATGCAAGGCTGTCCTTCATGGACCTGGTACTTTCCCCACCATTACGCTCCCTTCGCTGCCGATTTCGTAGGCCTCGAAGACATGAACCCCCGTGAGCTTTTCGAAAAGGGAGCCCCATTTCATCCCTATGAGCAGCTCATGGGTGTTTTACCTGCTGCCTCCAATCACGCCATCCCCGAACCTTTCCGCGTCCTCATGGAAGACCCTGAATCATCAATCTACGACTTTTACCCTGTCGACTTTCCTATCGATCTTAACGGCAAGAAGTTTGCATGGCAGGGTGTGGCTGTTTTGCCTTTCATCGACGAGAAACGCCTCCTCGCAGCCATGGCAACAAAGTACCCTGAGTTATCAGCCGACGAAAAGGCACGCAATGAGTTTGGCAAAGAAACTTTGATGTTTTCGCAAGAAGGCAAGCTTTTCAACGACGCAAATACAGCGCTCTACCGTACAGCTGAGAAGAGGTATACTATCGACCCCAAAAAGTCTGGCGCTCTTCACGGTAAGATCGAACCCCACGACCTCTTCGTTCCGGACAGCCAGCTTGTCCCACCCTTTGATGTCAATGGCGACACTGGCTTCGAGATTGTGCAAGATGGCTCAATGAGGTATGTATTATTCCCCGCCTTTCACTCATACGTCTCACTAACTACCGAATAGGGTTTACTATGAAATGCCTCCTCTATCCGCCGACAATGCTCACAAGTCCGTCCTCCTTAGAGGCGTCAAACTACCCACTCCTGTCCTTACCGAAGGGGAGATCGCCGCCGTAAAGCGAAACCAAGACCGCGTCGGACGAGGCGGATACCGAGGGCGCGGCGGTAGTTATAATGATCGCGGCGGCCGCGGCGGCCGTGACGGTGGATACAACAATAATAACAACAACCGCAGCAGTGGTGGTGGTTATCAAGGCGGTAGTAATGCAGGCTACGCCGCTGGACCACCAGGCTTCCCTGTACCACCCTTTGTGCCAGGCGCACAGTCATGGCCTCCTCCGCCACAGAATGGTATCCCGCCTCCTCCACCAGGATGGGTCCCCCCCCCTGGTTTTGTGGCGCCGAGTGGATTTGCACAGGGTCCGCCAGGCTTTGCACCGCCGCCACAGCAGCAGCAGCAGCAGCAGCAGGCGCAAAGGCCGAGCTGGATGGGGCAGCCACAGCCAAGGGGGCCACCGCCCAGTCATGCTGGTGGTAATGGGTATGGTGGTGCGAACAGGGATTCGTATAGTGGAGGCGGAAGTGGATATGGACGTAGCAGGGATGGCTACCAGGGTGGTGGGTGGAACAATGGACATCAGGGAAACAACCCGTACAATGACCGCACAACAAGAAATGACCGAGGCGGAGGTCGTGGTGGTAGGGGAGGGTATGGGGGTGGGAATAGGCAAGGAGGGTACAGCTCGAATGATTACCGATAAAACGGATCACCAAAGCTCCCTACGGAGAAGGGCGATAGGGGACATATGTGATACCACGGCTGATGTGTCCAAGTCCGAGTTGTGTTATTTGTAATTGATACTTTTTGTCAGTCAAATTTGCATCTATTGAATGGCCTGTTTCCGCCACAAAACAAGGTGCCAATCGTTTCTGCGGCCATTTTGCATACTAAACCTTAAACTACTGCAAGTCTTCTCTCTTGCCTCCCTTCCTTCACATGTGGCTATTGTTTGTTTTTCTTCGTTGTGTCTCAGAACTCCGAAACCACAAAGCCCGTCCTTCATTGGAACCTAGGACGTTCGTTTTTGTAGTTTGAAATTCGTTCGGGTGGCCTCTCTGCTTATCAAAGAGAATGGTCCAGTCATCTCTTAACATCATACTTTGCCTCTTGATCAAAAGAAAATTAAAGACTTCGGTCACGCCCGAATACCTTCCTTTTCCTAATGCCGTAGTTATCCACTGAGGCGGGCTAGCATTTCTCTATGGGAAGGCCAACGATATGGAACAAGCTGTGTTTGCCTTTCATAACCAAGTCTGCACTTCTCAATTCCATTTCTAAAACGACCGCGGTTTTCGTGTCGTGAAGAGCAATGCTGTTCTGCTGCTCTTCGTGCTCGATACGCAAATTGCGGCATATAACTGTTACGCATCCCTCTCTCAGTCGACCTCGAAAAGGTTAAGTTCAAGTCATTGCTGTTCACTCTTACTTTTCTCCAAAAAGAACGGCGTGCAGACCCGAGGGGCGGATCCTTCCCTTCAGCTTCTTCCTCATCCCAATAATAGGTTCAGGAGATTCATTACAAAGAAAAACTAAGCAAAAATCCCACAAGATATTGTTTGCGGATTCTGGATTTCAACATGACCACTGTACTGAATAGCCGGGTAGTTGATTCTTCCTGGGTATAAAATCACTCAATGGTCTTGTGGAAGATATCGGACATAGAATCGACGAGAAAAATACGCGAGTTCCTGTTCATGGGTTTATAGTAGTACGTAAACAAGGGACAGGATATCGAGGCAGCTCTTCATGATTCAGGGCGTATGCCCTTTGAATTGGTCCCATTTCCAAGGACGCAGAACGCGTATTGATGATTAAAAAGTTAAAAAAGATGTTGACCTGTGACCCATACAAAGAAAAACGCTGAAGATGTCTAGCCTCAACGCCACGCTAACGTACGCAAATGTATACACATGTCACTCAAATACAGCACATTCTCTTAGCCTAAGCCTTCCCGTTCAATGCAACCCTTACTCCATCTTACTCTCACCATCAACTCCTGTTTTTCCTGCCTTCGGCTCATCGTCATCCTTATCCTTCTTTCCCTCTTTCCTCCTTCTGTCCTTGCGCAGCGCCTCTGCAACCTTTTGGTCCTTCTCCTCCTTCAGCTCATCCCACTCGACATCATATTCATTAGCGATGGCCTTGATTTCTTTGCGTAGGGCATTGCCGTCTTCAATGAGCATTTCCCATTTTCTTAGATCGAAGTTGTGCTGACTGTAGAGTTTTTGTTGACGCCGGCTTATGGTGAAGTTCATAGCGGAGCGGTAGGAGACTTCGCGGTTGTGATACAGAAACCACACATAACCGCCAATTAGAGTGGAAAGCCCAACGAGGTACTGTTCATATGTCAGTTGGAGCAGATATAGAAGTTGAAGGCTTTAGTACAGTAACAGGCTCCATGACATCCCAACCGAGGTCTGTCTGAAAAGTAAGGTAATAAACTACTCCCCACCATCCGACAATACCTGCGAAACCTGCCGTGGCGACCTGCCGTGCGGCCTTATGCGCGAGCTTATCGCAGCGCTGCTTAATCTCTGCCATCTCGCTTATCTGTTTGCTCGTCTTCCTCAAGCGCATGCGGAGGTAGTATGTTCGGTCGTTGAACGAAGGAACGCCGACACGGATCTCCTCGGGCGCGCCTTCGATTTCGATAGCGAATTCCTGTCCACGCGCTGCGTCGCGAATGAAATCACCTATTTCGGTAGAACTGGACCAGCGAACGAATTTGCGTTCTGAGACCTTGTCGCTCGGAGCATCCTGTCCAAAGCCAGAATACGACTCGACACCACCTTTGCCGTGGCCACCGCGCAGTTCGACGGCTTCACCAGGCGTTTTTCGGTTCTTTATCGCACCAGCCTCTTCATTCTTGGACCTTATCTTACCAGTCCTTACGGTCTTACCGGCTATTCGATGTTCGTCCACTTGCTCAAAGTATTCTTCGCTCTCGGCAGGCTCACTGTCATTGCTCACAATGGTCTCGTTTGTTTCAGAGGTCTGTAGAGGATCCTGCATGCTATCCTCAGCTCTGAAGTAGACGGCAGGAATACGCTCTTTGCCATCCTTAGTTTTGATCATAGGCAGCTCGGCCTGGATCAAGCGCTCGAGGTAGGATAGAGGTTGTTGCGGGTGGACGAGCAGCGCGAGAGGCTCCACGTCTTTGCGATCTGAGTTTGTATCTTCTGTCGTGAGAGGCAAAATGATCTTCAGCATTCGTGAGGGCGTAGTAAGCAGCTTGCCTGGTCATTGTCAGTATTAGGCATAGAAAAGATTTATGAACCGTATACCCTTTGTCATGGCCCCAGCACTACGTTGTCGCGCAACGGGTGGTTTATCACTGCCTTCTCTATGCCACGGCGTACGTATCTGCTTGATTTTGTTCTCTCGTAGCTTTCTCGCAAAGTCATCCTTTTCTTCTTGTGTGATGTTGTGGTTCAGCTCAGATGCAGGCCGTGCATTCGAGTTGTCATAGCTTCCCCCATTATTACTGGGAAGCTTGACGCTCAAGCGGGCAGTGATTGCGAAACTTCTCAGTTGTAACGACTGTGCTGTTATCTTATGTTGCAATATTGATCTTGCAGATATGCTTGGGGGGAAATGTGCGTGAAGTGTGCATGGAGCAGTCGAAATGCGAGCGAATGCTAAGGACGATAAGCGGTGCCTCATCACTGTAATAGGGAGTGAAATGATCCTGTGTAGTCGTGGAAGTTGGGTGAGATGGAGCCCGTTCAAAGTTGGTTAGCAATTAGGGGAATACACGCGACAAGTTGGGCTGTTGTTTACAACGACGTCATCATGATCCGCCATTCTGGGGCTTAACTAACGCCACACTTGTGGCTAGATTTCGATCAGAGAGCAAGTTTATGTTTTAACTTCAAATTCAACTTCACAAGCTTGAGCAAAATACGCATCAAAGAGCTATCACGCTCAAATATGTTGGATAATCTTCTTAACGCTTTGATACCTGCCGCAGGCTTTGCATCAGGCGGAAGGCCAGCGGTGATTACCTATTGCGATTAGCGTTGTTTACTGAGTGGTTACCTAAAATAATTCTTTTTGTTGGAATAGATATTTATACCAATCAACACTGAGACAGAATATGGTATCATTTTTTTGTTTTAACACTTCCTATCTTTTCCCTAATGCATCACTCTTACAGTCCTGTAGGCTGCACGCCAGCAAAGATCGGACCATAGCATTTCGAAGTTAGACTGGCCATATCTCCGTACCTTGCTCGAATACCAACTCCATCTCAATCTCGTTCTTTAAGTATATCATAGCCCATGCAGGGAAACAAATGTTCTAAAATACATCCCAGAAAGTACCATACGATGCACCCTACAGCAGTCGTTTTTCTTGGTTCACTGTCCCATATGTCCCAACCTATAGATCTCAACTTCTGGTCTCCTGCCAGCTCTACAATTCTCTTCTCTTTCTTCGCTTCATGGCCTAAGATCATCGGCTCATGACATTTTTGTTCTTCTGCCTCAACAATTCTGCTGTGTTCATGCTCGTGGGTGTGTCCCTTCTTTACAGCGTAAGGCATTCCTCTGGACGACCATTGTCATCATCTAACAATGCCCGCAACGGCCGCTGCTCACAGGAAAGCCATGTGACAACCTCCCAGCCTCACACCTACCTTCACTGTCTGGTTGTTGTTATGTACAGGAAGATCGCCCCGTGCTGCGTTTAAGTTGGGGCGCCAGTCAACGCACAGGTAGCTGCAGAGAATCTCTCCACTGACTTCAAGTCCATGCCAGCAACCGGTAGAGTGAACATCGACGTCTCAGTACTACAACACTACTGTCTTTCAGCTCGATTCTCACGACTGTACCTCCTTCCTGCCCATAGCCTTACACACCGCATTACTATATAAGTACGGCGCCAACCCTAATATCATATTTCCGGATGTCTTGGTCCATTTGGCAGACCTATCACACACAGCATAAGTGGTCGCCACAGCCTATGTCACAGAAGAGCATATCCAAAACCGAGTGAGGCTGGACACCTGCCCACGGTAAAAAGTCGACTTCCCGCCTTGTATCCACACAAAAGCCTTGTCCGTATTTGATCCTTGTGTCGTTCGTCGCGTCCAGAGCACAGATACTACGTGTAAGACATTGTTCTAGTGTAGGACAGCGGTGTGAAGCACTCGCCCATGCGTCACAAGATACGCCGCTTGTAGCAAGCGTGCCTTTGGGAAAGCAGCATCTAGAAAATGTAAGCGTGGCACAGCCTTCAATATTGGTGACGACTATTGGGAACAGACAGCAAGAGGACGAAGGAATGGTTCTAGATTCAAAGGTGGATTCTGTTTGTAAAGCGGAGTAGCGGAAAGCCCGAATAGCATTGGGTTGTACGATTAACAACGCTCAAGTTCAATTGACGTTCATGTTGTGCTCTTTCGAGCCCATGATGCGTGGGAAGACGTGCAGAGTAACGTATTATAAAACAGTCATGCAGTTGCAGCACAGCAACGGTAATGTTCTCACAGCAGGCTCTGGTCTTGGTATCGAACAAAATATACTTTGTTGGGCTGTGGTGTATAGTTTTCATGAATGGAATTGCCACACAAAACGGCACCTGACACGTCCGACTGCATGACGCTCGCATGTTGGTCGGCATCCATCGTGCAAAAACCTCGCATATATATGTATCGATTCAACAAGCTGGAGCATTCTTACAATGGAAGATGCGACTAGATAAACATGCACTTGGTGCAAACCATAGAGAATTTGCAAGATATCGTGACAACATGCACCCTGTTGTGACAGGCTTGCCTTTGTGGTCATCCTGGTGCTGCCGAACCATATGTTCCACCTCGGCGGCACTTCGTGCAAATCAAGGGCTCACTTGGCGCTTACGAGCGAATGTCAGTCGCCGAATTCAGGATCCTCACATCATCCACGTGTGCGAACGGTCGCTCGACTGCTGCACAACCTAGATATGCATGATGGCTGAATCGCCCCTAATGCCGTGTCACCTTTCGCTGTGTGCTGTCCGTTGTGCTCTCCATCGACCGTCGACCGGTATCCAGGTTCCACGCGGCTCCAGCTATGCTGGTACCCCCTATATTTATGAAACAAACAACGGCGTTTCGCCAGACTGACCCGGAAGTTGATTCGGCGAACCAAACAAAATTAAGGTGCATATCAAACACACTGGTACGAAACTGTATCTTTGGTGCTCAGCACCCGCCACCAGGGAAATGCTTGTTAGCATGCGATGAATTGTTGCCTTGTCCTTTTCACTCACTCAACGACAGGTGATTGCTGTGTGACGAGAAGTAAGAGTCGACGTCGTGTTTGCCTTGTAGCACAGTGTTCAAGCTTTAGAGCTATACAGCGATCGATGGAGATGACGCAGATGTTGTGGCCTTCCCTTTCTACTTGGAGAATCATTGGGATGCATCCGCGAATGCTATGATGTGCGTGTAACAGCACAAAGGGGCGATAAGCGAAAATCAGTGCAACCGCGTAAATGTAGATGGCAATCTCGAGATGTGCTATGGACTGGTCGTCCTCTACTAGAGAAGCAGGATATTGTCCAGGTGTCCAAAGCTTGCGACGACCAGGGCAGGCATTCTGCCATTCCCGTTCTATAGAGAAAAATGGGCAAGGATGACAGTATCATATAACATAGGAAGACAGAGGATGCTACTTGTAATAGCAAACACTTGTACGGATGGTGGTAACGCACTAGAACTCTCGAAAAAGAGAGCAACCTGCAGCTCGCCAACACCGGATCGCTGGTAAGGTATAACGTGTCATCCAACGGCAAGTAACATCAATGGCCAGCACACTACCACGTTGCCACGCAGCTGCTGTATCCCCAAGAAGACGTTTGTCGGGTACGCACAGCCACTTCATAGGACAATGCGCGGAAAGACAACAATGAGACGAAGATTGCGAGAACATGTGCAGTCGATTTGTTGCTGTAGAGAGACATTGGACGATAACTGACCATAAAATTGGCGAAAACAGTTGGGTGCTGCCATTACTACCACCGTGACCTATCTTCTGATGAGTTGTTGATATGATTATCAATGCTACCGTATACGTCAGCATTTCCTGTGAATGTGGGATTGCTGGTATGAAGTACTCAGATTGGATATCAATGGTGGTTCACCACTTATGCCAAAACCGGTAAGATTGTCCTTCATATTAGAATGATGGTCCTTACTCGCACAAACGATATACACTGCTAACTTCGCAAAAGTCATTTAGAAAGCGAGCAGAGCGCCGCCTCTGGTTTGCCACAGCCAAAACGTATATCTCGCGCGTCTGCGAATAAGCAGACTATCGCATGGCAGATTGGCGGGGGTACGGTACGGGGATATGAGTGAGGATCTAAACCATGTCGAAACAAGAGGGCGCACCGGGAAAGTATCGCAATCAGGGTCCCCCAAGGTAACCAGGGGTATGCTAATAGCTTGCTTCATGTATCCATTTCCTTTTCAATAGACTGGGAATGCACCGACTCTATACTAGATTGCTGGAAGAGGTTTCGCAGACATGTTGCCATTGGGGTCGCCTGAACATATGCGTGACCTCAAGTAGAATGCTGTCAGCAACATCTCCCTTGCAAACATGTCTCGTATATGCATTGGCAGGTATTAAAGTAGAGACAATGATGCAAGGAGGTAATGTAAAGACGCTGTAAGCGCCAGGGGGAATGTAGAGGCGCTGTAGATGCCAGGGGGAATGTAGAGACACCGTAAGCCCTGTACTGAGTATTGTTCTGTTGCGGCTGTCGAGCCATAAGTTTACTAGAACTCCAGGAATAAGGATCTGCCATCTCGTAAAAAGAGATACACCAGTCACATCGACTCGCTTCGCGGCGGTTCATCTCGTGCAACGCGGAAAGTAAGTCCGGCCTCCAAGTCCTGGGCATCCTTGGGGGCGTTGTTTAGCAAAGGAGCGAGGGGGCTGACGCAGCCACATAGCAGTACGCTTGCTTTCTGGCACAACACCACGGTCTTTTTATCTTCTTC
The DNA here is from genome assembly GCA_026120165.1 of Leptosphaerulina australis. Lineage (NCBI taxonomy): Eukaryota > Fungi > Ascomycota > Dothideomycetes > Pleosporales > Didymellaceae > Leptosphaerulina > Leptosphaerulina australis. The sequence goes on from JALRMI010000136.1 coordinate 16,332, forward strand.
TTATCGAGAGCGCAGCTGTGTGACCAGGAAGCCTCCCACAGTGTTCTTGTACTGTTTCGGCGGCGCGCAACCCACATCCTGACGCTGCGTTCTAGTAGGTTACCGTTTTCGGTACCTTTACCGCACTAGTCGATCATCCTGACAAGAATCCATTTGCAATTCAGTGGTTCACGTCGAATGCGCGGCAATGAGTCCGTAATCACGATAGCTATCGTGGAGTTGCGAGATAGAGGAGGCGACTCCCTGATGAGCATAGCCGTCACAACTGTCGCAGACCGGCAGCCTCCGCTTCCCTTCCTGTGATATGGCGTTCCATCTTGACATCGTCTTGATAAAAGCAAACTCAATTGGTCGTCGCGTTTGGCGAGCTGCAGCGCGGATACTGGTTGCTCCACTGTCACAGTTCCCCAGCCCTGAGAGCTTTACCTACGGCAGACTTCGTGCATGAAGCCACGCCAGGGTATGGCGGCCGATGTCCCTTCGCGTGGCCCCGCTATACTAGCCAGGAGTGGTACTGGCCGATCGTCTGAACATGGGTCGGATTGGGCAGCCCAACGGCGAGACCATCAGTGGACACGCCTCGTCGCCGCTTAGCAAGTCCTTATCTTGGTGCGGGATGCAGATACTCTGCCCATGCTCATACTATTTGAACTTAAAGAGTCTGTCCTCCTTTCTTCTCAACTCTGTGAAGTTCGGTGCCGATCGCCTATACGGCTCCCTTGACCCTCTTTGGACAGTCTCTTCCAAGGACTTGCTACACCCCTTCGATATCTTCTTGGTCCTGAACAGAAATTTTTCCAACATGGTCGGCGTCATTAGCAAGGCTAACAACGCCATTGCACGCTCCGTTGTGGGCAAATACTTCCGTCTCGATGGCTCTGGTCATGTATGGTTTCCTCCATATGAAATTCGGTTCATTCACTGACACTGTCTGTAGCCTCAAGAACGCAAGGATGCCCGCTTCTTCACTGAGTTCCGCGCTGGTCTTGCTACCTTCTTCGCTATGGCCTATATTATCTCGGTCAACTGTATGGTCTTCACTTGAACCTCCAAGAAGCAATGCTCATTTTCTTCAGCTACCATTCTGGCTGATACTGGCGGTACCTGCGTCTGCCCTGCTGACAGCATGTCTGACCTATGTGCCACCAACGAAGAGTACCTCCTTTGCGCAGCAGTCGTCAAGCGTGATCTTGTCACTGCCACAGCTGCCATCTCTGCCTTGACTTCCTTCTGCATGGGTCTCTTCGCCAACATGCCCATTGCCCTTGCTCCTGGAATGGGTCTGAACGCCTACTTTGCTTACACAGTCGTCGGTTTCCACGGTTCTGGTACGTCAAGGCACACCGATCACCTTCTTCGTTTTTGTATTACTTTTCGCGATACATGTCATTTTCTTTCAGCTTGGTTGCGTTACACGGAATGTCTCTTGAAACGATTGCTAATTGCTTTTTAGGTATGGTTCCATACCAGGTTGCATTGACTGCTGTCTTCGTCGAAGGCTTCGTCTTCGTAGGCCTCACCGCCCTTGGTATTCGACAATGGCTTGCCCGGTAAGTCTATCACCCTTGTTCATTGTTTTTCCATCTGTGTCATAAATTTGCGCGCCAGTTTTGCACCTCGGCGCGTTTCGGCCCACCCGGATTCCGTTGCTAGCCACTTCGCCACACGTCACTCTCCACAGAAAATAGTGCTGATTTTGTTTTGTACAGAGCTATCCCAGCTAGTATCAAGCTTGCAACAGGTGTAGGAATCGGTCTTTACCTTACAATTATTGGACTAGCGTATTCTGCTGGTATCGGACTCATTACTGGTGCCGTATCGACTCCTCTTGAACTGGCAGGATGCGAAGAGCAGTACAAGGACGACGCCGGTGTTTGCCCGGGTGCTTACAAGATGAGGAACCCCACCATGTGGATCGGGATTTTCTGCGGTGGTGTTCTGACCGTCATGCTTATGATGTACCGTGTCAAGGGCGCTATCATCTTTGGCATTCTGCTCGTTTCGATTATCTCCTGGCCTCGTCCTACTGATGTCACTTACTTCCCCTACACCCCACTCGGCAACGATTCGTACGATTTCTTCAAGAAGGTCGTCACCTTCCACCCGATCCAGAAGGTTCTCGTTGTTCAAGAATGGAACGTCTCGCAGTACGCCGGCCAGTTTGGTCTCGCTTTCATCACTTTCCTCTACGTCGACATCCTCGACTGCACAGGTACCATGTACTCTATGGCTCGCTACTGCGGTGCTATCGATGAGCGCACACAGGATTTCGAGAACTCTTCAATTGCCTACACCATCGATGCTATGGGTGTAACAATCGGTTCCTTGTTTGGATGCTCCCCGGTTACTGCCTACATTGAGTCTGGCGCTGGTATCTCTGAAGGCGGTAAGACCGGTCTTACTGCTATGTTTACTGGTCTCTGCTTCTTCATCGCTATCTTCTTCGCACCTATTTTTGCTTCGATTCCTCCATGGGCCACTGGATGTACGCTTGTCATCGTCGGTTCCCTCATGGCACAGTCGGCTAAGGACATCAACTGGAAGTACATGGGTGATGCAATTCCTGCATTCCTTACCATCGCCGTTATGCCTTTCACCTACTCGATCGCGTATGGTCTCATTGCCGGTATTTGCTCGTACATTCTCATCAACACCCTTGTCTATATTATCGAGAAGGTCTCTGGCGGCCGTGTCGTCCCTCCCAACAAGGACGAGAAGGAGCCTTGGACATGGCGCATCCCCGGTGGCATCCTTCCCCCATGGGTTCAAAGGATTGTAAGAGGAAAGAGGGATTTCTGGAAGCGCGATGCTGAGACTAACGGTGTTACCGCCGGTCAGACGAGCGAGAACAGCTCGACACACAACTCGTCCGAGGAGCACTACATTCAAGACAAGCAGATTCCCGGTGAGAAGACTATGTAAAATGTTTTTTTAGTGATTAGACTGGTTGAGTTTGGGAAAAGTTCCAAGCGTTGCATGCAGTTGCTACGGCGCTGCGTTTTATCCTATTGATAGGCATGTATTTGGTAAATGTGCGAGCCAGCTTCTGGCGCATCGATGGATATACCCTCGTTTTAATTTGAATTTTTTCTTTAAAAAACATTACCATTATCACCTCGAGCATACTTCTCCCGCAAGTGCTGCAGCCATTGAATCAACGAAGTGCAGAATGACCAGCAATGGCGTTAGCTGATGTTACGGACCTTGATGCGGACCCATCCGTCATTCTCTCCATGCGCCAATAGAGCACACACATGGAAGCGCGACCTTGAGTATCTATTACACTCTAATCTCAGCCAAAGGCCACTGTTGAGATGAGACAGACACGTCGACTGTGGTAGTGTTCCTGGCGCCTTTGTACCATGGTGTCGGTGTCGGCATCGGCAGTAGAAGGCTTGGAAACAGCCGCACGATCGGAGCCTCGGTGGCCGTTCCCACGATACAGGGCCTCGGCCCACTTGATCCCACAGTTGGACTTTTGCTTAGAGGGGCGGAACCGTACGTTGACTCGACTTCCAAGATCTTGACGTTCACATGTGTAATTACCATTAAAACAAGAGTAAAAGGGCCCATATATCATCTGTAATCAATTGAACTGCTAGAAATCAGTGACACACGACTCAGAACCAATCTATCCATCGCCAACTGCGGGTAGCTCCGGCTTCGCATTACCAAGGTGTCTAGATTCTTTCTAAGCGTTGACAATCCACAATCAACATTGCCACGAACGGATAGAAAGATCCGGAGCAACTTCAAGGGCCATAAGGAAAAAGAAAGATTGCAACAGTTCATTGTAAACAACAATATCATCAGGATGTCCACGGAACCCAATAGGCCTCCCGCCAATGGCACCGCCAATGGCATCAACAATAACTCGAACAAGCTTTCGAATCCTACACCTGCAGACACAGCCTTCGATTCGATACCAGACGTCATAGCAGCATTCGGTGAGACTTTCTCATGACTCTCACATTACATACATATCAATAACTAAACCGCCTCCAGCAAATGGCGAATTCGTAATCGTCCTCGACTCTCCCGACCGCGAAAATGAAGGTGACTTGATCATAGCTGCCGAATCACTCACACCTGAGAAGGCAGCTTTCATGATCCGCTACAGCTCTGGTTATATATGCGCGCCTCTCCCTGTCTCGCGTGCTGCAGCTCTGCACCTCCCACAAATGGTTGCAGACAACGCAGATCCCAATCGCACCGCGTATGCCATCTCCATCGATGCCAACGACGAGAGCGTATCCACCGGTATCAGCGCGCACGATAGGAGTCTGACATGCCGCATGCTCGCCGATCCAAATGCCAAGGCGAGTCACTTCAGACGACCGGGACATATCCTGCCACTGCAGGCGCGCGATGGAGGGGTGCGGGTAAGGAGAGGACATACGGAGGCTGCAGTTGATTTGTGCAAACTGGCAGGGAAGCAGCCAGTTGGTGTGATTTGCGAAATGATCAATGATGGCGAGAGCGTAAATGGACGGCCTGAGTTTGTTGGAGGTGGCATGATGAGGACAGAAGAGTGTTTGGCATTTGGGAAGAAGTGGGGAATTAAGGTGTGCACCATTGAAGACATGGTGGCGTATATTGAGCAAAACGAGGGCAAGCTATCGATGCAATAGCGGTGGGACTGAAGAGATGAACGATATGGAAAAGACCATGTGCTTGTACCAAAGCTTGAGGAATAGGCGTTACTCCATACATGCTGGAAGTATATGGGACTGCTCAGCTTCTATTGTTCAAATATGTATTTGGTGGAGGTTTGTTTTCACGCTAGCGTTCCAGTATATGCTCAATTGGACATCCATTTCTTTCACTATAACAAGAAACTGGAGGAGATCAATACAAATCCTTGGCATGTGATAATGTAGTTTTGTTCACGTGTCCACGCATCACACCAATTTTAACGCGTCATGGGTCGCGTATCTCAACAACACTTCACTTTTAACGCTCATGCAACACTTGCACATCTGCCATCTACCCCCCCCCCCCCCACCACACACTTTACACTCTTAACACAGTGAGTGAGTATAGATAATCACTCAACCCCCTCTATACATCATGTCTGCCCCCGCGCCCGCACCCCCGCCTTCTTCTCATACCTCATCATCACATTCCTCCCGTGACCCTCGCCGTACCTCTACAGCCCCCAAACGCACTTCCCTCCTTCCACGCCCAAGCTCCATAGCAGTCGACCCCAGCGCTCTTATCGCGCAACACGCTCAACTCACCGGAACACATCCTATCACTATCGGACCAGGCGCAGTACTGCACCCACACAGCAGAATTAATAGCACAGGGAGCGTTGTCATGTTGGGCGAGGGGAGCGTTGTTTTTGAGAAGGCAAGGGTGGGTGTTGCCGATATTGATAGTGGGAGGCCGGAGTTCAGTAGGAGGACGAGTGGTGTGAGTCTAAGGAACAGTACGAGGGGAGACGGGGTAGTTTTGGGTCGAAATGTTGTGGTGGAGACGAATGCTATTGTCGAAGCTGCCGAAGTCGGCGAAGGGAGTGTGGTGGAGGTTGGCGCTGTTGTTGGACGAGGAGCTGTGGTTGGAAAGGTATGTGTTGATTCTCTTTTCGTGGAGGTGGTACTGATAAGCAGTAGTATTGCACAGTCTCAGCAGCGTCAGTTGTGGCACCGTACACAACGCTGCCAGACTATACAGTTGTATTCAGCGGTTCACAGAGACGTGTTGATAAGACACTACAGCAACGACCGGACATACTCGAAGCGAAGATGGCAGTGCACAAGAAACAGCTGGAGATGTTCAGACGGTTGATTGCGAACAACATTGCAAAGTGGACTGGGTAAAGAGAGCAGTTTTGGCCCTCAAATAACGGCCGCAAAAGCGACACACGGGTCGAAATTGGGAAGTCGTTGAATGACTTCGTGCAAGGACAACACAAGGATAATATTCAAGTATGCTACGTCACATGAGGCAGGAAAAGAGAAGCTGCTACATATGGCTTTGGTGTGCATGGCTGGACGATGGGACGACAAAGTGGCTTTGGACTCCGCAGATGCATCTCACAGAATGAGCAAGCTATCGTCGGGGGAACAAGTGCGGCCACCTCCCATCAGTGCCCTGCTCTTTCCACTCCCACCTGGAGACTGAGAAGTTCTTGAGCACGTCATCCTTCGGCCGTCCTTGTCTGACGATCTCCTTCGTCATCTTTTCGCAATTCACGCACATGGGTGCATACGGATGGTATGGATTGCCGTTTGAGGTTTGCCCTGGGGTTCTCTCGATCGCTGCAACGTATTTTTTGACATCCTCGCGAGCAATGTACATAGCAACACCAAAAGCTCGATCTTGGTCCTTCTCTTGCCTGTTTCAGGTCAGTCGTACGGCCTCATCTGGGATGCTTTCAGGGCGCTTACAGCTGACAAAACATAGCGAATCCCCATGTCTCGGCACAATGACCGTAGTCTTGTCCGAGTCCTTGAATAGTTCTCATGTTCAAAATCTGTCGTCCACTTTCGTCTTGCCGGCCAATCGATTTGATGCGGGAGTTTCGAATCTGCTTGACAATCTCCTTCCCATCCGGTAATCTCGGAACTCTTGGGAGTGTGCAACCCAGCACAATCACATCATCGAAGCAGAAAATACTAGTCATTGACGGACGATGGTAGGTACTATTCGGCTTCCTGGGGTCGGGATCGACGCGTAGGCACCAATACTTGTGTAGAGACACAAGCATTGCGTAGTACGAGTCCACGGTGCGATTCTTGATCTCTGAAGGACAGTAAGCTGCCTCAGACATCAGGGCACTAAGCACATCGTAAATGGTGTGGCAGAACAGCATCGTACTGCGAGTTCCAGACGGGAGATACTTTACTTCTCCGATACCAAAATTATCTGGCACACCCTCGGGCACGACCACAGATGTCTTTGGGGTTACCCGGACATCGGCAATCGACTTCATGTTTTGGAGGACTACAACAGACGATGGCTCCGAACTGACGGCTTTTAATTTCCAGCACCAGCACTCGATGAAGCAGACTTACAAAGGCTCCGAAATCATGCGATAAAGCAGTTTGGCTAACCCACTCATCTGTTTGGCCTGTCCGGCTGTGCTGCGCAGAGGTGCAACAAAGTTCTGCAAGATCTGCCTGCGGTCGAAAGCAAAACATTGCTCCCATGTCAAGCCACTCACTGTGGATAGGCGAGGGAAAGGCTTGGTCGAGAAGCTTGACGCCATGGTGATCAATGCTTTCTTGATGTCTTGGATGACGAGAACGGGACACAGCGTTGCCAACGGACTATAGATCTTTACTGAAGTATATAAAAACAACAGCGCGAGGCTGGGCTTCAGCCTTGGGGTCGGAAAGATAGCTCCGCTCCTCAAGTAGACAGGCCAAGGTTCGAGGATTTACATTTATCATGCGCGTAAGCCATTGCTTACTGTCCTGCAAAAGATGACCCACGGGGTGAATGAACACGGACTTGGTTCGTATACCTCGCTTCTAGTCAAAACATTGTAGCCGCGTGAACAAGGACGACCACAAATCGCTTGATTCCCCCGTCACGTTGCTAGTCGTGATAGCCTCATTCGACAGTCTATGTCTATGTCTATCATTATTCGTCGGGCCATATAGGCTGCCGATCATTCTCTGTTGGGGTCTCAGATCGTCCGTCCACATCAAGGACCAAACCTAGGATGAGCTCGACAAACCTATCCACCACTAGTCCGAGGCCAGCAACTGCTGTTATCAAAAAGTCAGTGTACTCAAAACCTAGCTATATAGCTAAAGTGTCCTTTTCTTTATAACTCAATCCAAAAGGCCTTGACACTTCCGTTTTCTCTCGCCCGTTTTCTTTTACTCTGCTCCAGCCCTCCCACCAAAAAAGAATAACTACAAAATACATTTCATTAAGCCCAGTCACGAACTCACCACTCACAATCCTCATGCCCTCCGATAAAAAAAAGGATACATAAAAAATCACATGGTAGCTACAGATTAACTAGCTGTTTTGTTTTAGCACGAGCCTACCGACACAGAAAGCGAGTAGTTGGTGGTTTACTCTGCGGGTTCGCCCAAATACCGCGTTATCCCACGAGCGGAGGAGAGAATGTGTACTTGCACTTTATTCCAAATTCATTTGCGTCTTGGAGTAACTCCCACAAGGTGGAAGACACGTTCTCCATTCACCTCCGCCCCCCTCCCCCTCCCCTTCACTCCCTACATCGTCGATATACGGTAGCTTTTCTATTAGCGAAGATCCTGCAGTGAAGACCCTACTGCTGGCGGTTTATAGACTAAAGACTTCCGCTTCTAGAATCCGAGGAATGACTCTCTTGTCTTGCCGTATAGACGTTTGTTTTCCTTGCTTGAGATATTCTTTTACATCAATGACTTTCGAAAAGGTAAAACTGAGTGTCCAATGCTGAGCATCTGGATCCAGATGCCACGCCGGCCTTTCTTCTCTTCCTCCTGTTCAACTCATTTAGCTCTGCGCTTCTCCAGAATGGGGACTGCGGAACTGTTCAAACAGTGCGATGCCACTCTGTCTCAGCGTCGGTTGGTATAAACACCTCTTCAACAAAAACAATCTAACTCAAAAGCCATGTGGTGTAGCACAAGGGAGCTGAATCAACAAACTCCATGCTGTCTTTAGCACGCAACCCACAAAAAGATTTCCACTTTGAGTGGCTTATCGACTTTAGTCTGCAGAGCCCGGACAACACGAGTAAAATCCTACTGTCAAGTAAGAATATGTTGTTCAAAAGATATGTTGGACTATCTACAACATCCGTAAGATCTAACCGCCCTGTCATATCCATCATCCACATGCACCATCTGCCATACATCTACCATCATTACCCTTTCGGTACACAATCGGGATCGAACGTAAGCCAGCCAGGTGTATAGCAGCTGCTGTGAGGTATCATACTGGAAAATCCATCAATCCACCCATATCGTGTCGCTGTCATCGCAGACTCGCCCATCTATGATACAAAACAAATTAAGGAACCGTGAAAACCCAACTCAGTAGATCGAGATTGGGGTGACGTACCAACATCCAGCTAAGGCGTGGCAGTCAAGAGAAGGTGGAGACCGCGTCGAAATCGTCAGAACTTTTGGGTGCATTCGTGAAGCCGTCCGCCATCGTGAGAGGAACCGTAACCCGTGCGCCGTTCGCCATTAAGAAATCATTGAAACCATAGTTGGTCGCTGTCGATCAAGAGAGATACGAAGCGAGTCCTACTCGGTGGCAACTAGAAAAATTTAAGCCTTGGTCTCTTCCTTAGTCTCCTCCTTGGGGGCCTCCTTCTCGCCCTCACCGTCCTTGTTCTTGACGTATTCATCGTAGACGCTCATGGCCTCTTCAACCTTGGCGCGGAGTGCAGACTCATCAGAGGTACTACGGAAGTTAGCAAATGAAATATCAAAACAACGTAGGAATACATACAGGTTGATGAGCTCGCTGTTGTCCATCTCGAGAAGCATACCGGTGATCTTGCCGGCCAACTCGGGCTGCATCTCATGGATCTTGGGGTAGAGCGCCTCGCCGAGCATCTGCTTCTGCTGGCCCGGAGGAGCAGCGTTAAGAGCGTTCATGTCGACACCAGCGGGGCGACCCTGAGGGAAGCCAGCCTGAGGACCCTGGCCGGGACGGCCGTTAGGGCCACCGCGACCACCCTGCTGAGGGAAGCCCTGGCCACCGCGCATGGCAGGAGCCATCTGTCCCTGGGGCATGCCGGGCATACCGGGAATAGGGCCAGCGCCGCGACCACCGCGACCACCCATAGCCTGCTGAGCCTGAGCGGCGAGCTGCATGTACTGGGGAGTCATGTAAGGAGCGGGGAAACCACCGGGAGCCATGCCAGGAGGCATGTACATGGGAGGCATCTGCTGAGCGTTAGGGCCACCACGGCCACCCTGCTGGGGCATGCCGCCGGGGAAACCACGACCGCCCTGCTGACCAGGCATGCCAGCGGGGAAAGGCATCTGGCCACGACCGCCAGGAGGGAACATCATGGGCTGACCGGGAGCAACGAACATCTGAGGCATGCCACCGAATTGCTGCTGCTGCTGCTGCTGCATGCGGAGCTGGTTGCGGGCCTGGATAGTGGCCTCGAGCTGGTTCTTGCGGACATCTTTGCGCTGCGCAAGAGCGACGTACAGGGGCTTGCCATCGAACATGCGCTGGTTCATATCGGTGACAGCCTTGGTAGCCTCGTCGGGGTTGCTGAAGCAGACAAAACCGAAACCCTTGCTCTTGCCAAGGATCTTCTTCTCACCCTTGATGGTGACCTTGTCACCAGGCTTGGTGGAGTCATCCTTCTTCTCATCGGATGACTCGTCCTTCTTCTCCTCAGCCTCCTCCTTCTCTTCCTTCTTCTCCTCTTTCTTCTCCTCTGTCTCGGCCTTCTTCTCGTCGGAGTCAGAGTCGGCCTTGGCACCCTCAGCAGGGACAGCATCGCGCATGACCTTGGCAGAGGTAATGGTACCGAAAGGAGTGAACATCTCGCGGAGCTTCTCATCGTCGACATCATCACCAAGGTTCTTGATGTAGAGGTTGACACCTTGGTACTTGGATTGCTTCTCAAGGCGGGCAGCTTCGTACTGCTTGCGAAGCTCCTCCTCACGCTCGTGCTTCTTCTGTGCACGGCCGACGTAAAGCTTCTGACCCTTGAAGTCGGTGTCGTTCAGCGCATCGACAGCAGCAGAAGCGGCCTCGTGCTTGATGTAGTTGACGAAACCGAAACCACGGCTCTTGCCCTGGTCGTCCCTTGCAATGGACGCGGAGGTGATATCTCCGTGCTTCTCGAAGAGTTCGCGGAACTCATCGTCAGTGACATCGAGGTCAATGTTCTTGACGTAGATGTTGGTGAAGTTTGCCTTCATCTCCTCGAACTTGCTCATTCGCTCCTTCTTGGGGATGTGGTGACCAACAAAGACCTTCTTCTCATTCAGAAGCATACCGTTAACGTGCTTGATGGCGTTGTTAGCGGCCTCGGCGGTCTCGTAGTGAACGAATCCGTAACCCTTGGAGTTACCCATTTCGTCCTGAGCAACCTTGCAGGACAGGATGTTACCAAAAGCGGCGAAGGTGTCATGAAGAGCTTTGTTGTCAATAGCATGGTCAAGGTTCTTAATGAAAACGTTGCCCTGACCAGTCTTGCGCAGAGCGGGGTCACGCTGAGACCACATGATACGGCAAGGCTTGCCCTTGATAACAGTGTAGTTCAGCTCCTCGAGGGCCTTCTCGCCGTCCTCAGAGCTGTTGTAGTTAACATAGGCGTAACCGAGCGAGCGACGGGTGACGGCGTCACGGCAGACACGGATCGAGGCGACCTGGCCGATGGAAGAGAACAGCTCAAAGAGCATGGCCTCAGTAACGGAGGGGTCGAGCTCGCCGACATAGAGGGAGGCAGAGTTCTGGTGAGCCTGCTGGGCGGCAGGGGTAGGAACCTCGCCTTGAGCGGCGGGGATGTTAGTGTTGACCTCAGCGCTGTTGGCGTTGGCAGCACCATCCTGGACAGGAGAGGTGGAGTTGGCAACTTCAGACATTATGTGAATCTGTATGATGTGTTAGTGGCGGTGTGATATGAATTTTGCAGGAAGGTGCAGGGTGCGCATGTGCAGGTGCGCTCGCTTCACCAGAAGAGTTTGACCCTACCTGTGTGTCAAACAACTTGCGACGAGAAGACGTGCGAATTGGGGAGGTCCTGAGAGTGACCTAGAGAGCGAACAGACGAATTCGCTGCTTTCCTTCTACTTGCGACGTGCGGTCGTGAAAGGGAAGGTCGCTCGACAATGGTGGAGGGGTTGACGAGGCAGGAGTGCGTCGCACGGGATTTTTTTGTAGTTTTCTGGATTTTTTTGTTTCTTTTCTGTTATGTGACGATCCGCGTGAGAGGACCGGGACTTTGAAGGACTTTGTGTGTGGTGGGTGGAAACGGTGAGAGGTTGGAGGGCACGCTGTACTTTCAAGTGGGATATTTTCTGTGAGGCGCCGGTCAGTGCGCGGCGACTAGCTTCTTTGAGGGTAGGCGGTGAACGAACGAGCTTTCCTGTATCCGAACGAATGGCAGTTGAACTGAACAAAATCTGCACTGGCATCAAATTTTGGCAGGCGAGCATGCAAGATTAGCAGTAGCATTTGAATTATTCTCCATTGTATCTAGCAGCGCACAGAGATGCACCAGCCCTTGTGGAATGATGGTCCCTGCAGCCGATGACCACATGTCAGACGCGTTCGATAGTGACAAGGCAGCCACAGTACTCGTGGACTTCATCCGAGACATGCCGTCTTGAAGTGGGTTAGCTTAGAATGTGTGAAAAATGAATAGTATGTTCGGCGTGAGGTGGTGTGTGCGGTCACTAGCAGGTTTTCACGTGACACTGTAGGTACCATGTGTATGAAAAGTAGTATTGATTGATTGATTTTCATTTAACGTCTATGGGAGTCTAAGACTATATAAGAAGAGATGATCAACTCATCTAGCAAGAATGTGATGTTTCTGGGGATGGTCTTCAATGAGAGTACAAGTGATGTTGTGGGTTGGTTCCCTGGAGCCGATGAAAAAGTAGTATTATGCCAACAATACGAACATACATCCTGCAAACGCTTCCGTCCAACGCCTACCCAGATGACAGTTATAGGTGGGTATCTGCGCTCAAATCCAACTGCGAACAAACGAATATGTTGCTTATCCCACAACCTACTCGCTCAAACTATCGTCCCAGCCCCCTTGCGTGGTAAGAAATTCTTCGACTTTTGTCTTGCATTCTCTTAACCCTTGTCCAAGAGCCTCGTTCCACTGGCTCTCTACAAGACCAACCTTTTCCTTCAGGTCATCAGTCAAACGTCGTTCTTCATCTGCTCTGATGGCTTTCATTTCATGGTCGACGCTTGCTAGATTCTCGCCCTCTAGTAACCTTTGTGTCTCGAGCAGGCGCGAGCCAGCAGTCATGACGGCCGTTTTGACCTCATGCAACAGACAAAGGAGGTTGATTTGGGATTCTATGAACTGATACGCCGAGCGACCTGCATGTGCAAGGAGTGTGTATAGGTACTGTAACGGAAAGTCGTGGTACGTTGGGTTCTCGCTATACTCTTGTGCCGGAATCAAGATGTCGAAATCATCGAGTCGATGCGGTACTTTTTGCACAATCGCCAGAAGGCCGGGTGCGATGTCCCAGAAGGCTGACAGCTGTGTTTCAACACCACGGGTCACATTGCGCTCGATGACTTCCAAGAACTCTTCATAACGCTTCAAGATCTCCTTCTCAAAAGTGACTTTCCGATCTTGCGCATCGTGACGAAAGAAGTCAGTAGCCTCCTTGACCTTTTGATCGTTCTTGGCCTGAACGTAGGGTAGGACGATGATGTCTCGGTACAAGTCATTGCGTTCGTTTTCGAGCTCAAAAAGCTCCTTATGAAGTTGCTCTCGGAGCTCGAACAACCACTTTAGAAGTGTGAGCATCTCTAAAAGCTCCGGTTTCTCGTCACCTTCTTCTTGCGTCTGGTTGGGATTCAATTCCTGCGCCTCACTGCACAAACGTCCCTTGAGGTGTTCAATTGACGCCGTCACTTTGGTAATCCGCTCACAGAACATAGCATGGAGAGTGTTTGCAACTTCGGCCTGGAATGTATCGAACACATTTTGTACCACATCCTGGGCCCGCTGATGCTCACGGCTTTCAAATTCCGCATCAGCCTTTACTGCATCTTGGAAGTTCATTTGACCGTTTCGCAGGTTCTCTTGAATGTTATATTGGACCTGCGCTCGTCGGTCAGAAAGTGATGCACTCTCCGACTCTTTCCGCGCCTCTGTCTTCGTTTCGAACGCAGCCTTAGTCGTTTTTACGTCTCCAAGATCCGACAGAGTTCGCAGGCTACTGCGTATGGAAGCTAGGTCAGGATGATTGTTGTTCACAGCAGGGTGGTGACGTGGGTATGGCGGTGGCAGCGTAACCAGCCTGGAGACATCGAGCTTATGTGGATCGATTGCTGGAGGCGTAGGAGTAAGGAAATAGTTGTGTGATGCCGGCTGCTTGCCTTTGCCATCCTGGAAGTCAACCTTTTCAGGAGGGTATTCGTCTGCTCCATGCGCTGGTCTGCTACTCGAGCTTGCACGATACTTTGGCATAGAGCCTTGCTCGCCATCCCAGTGGAAACTCTCTTGCGTCTCCATGACCAGGCCCATGTATTTAGATTCTCGCTTACTCCTCTCCAATCGCCTGCCACCAACACCCTGCGATCCGTCATCGCTCTCCCACCAGCGGCTTGCAGAACGCCCTCTTGAATCTTCCTCATCAGGTATCGTGCTCATGGCCATGCTAGGGATCGGTGATAGCGAAGGGTGGTAGTTGTTACTCCAAGAGGCATCGCGAGCACGTTGGCTTGATGCACTACAAGGAGACGCAGGTTCTGTATGTGGTGTAAACTGGCCCCGTGACGACGCTGGGCTTGCGGCTGTTGTGGGCACTGAGTCTGAAGGCCTGGTGTCCGGAGACTCGCCTGAAACAGACCCAGAGCGCTTACTTCTTGATATGGAGGGTGTGAATTGCGCGCTTGGTGTGATTGCTCGTCGACCAGACGCCTTATTCGAACGCCATAAATCCCTGGTCAGGTCCATAACTTCGCCTCCCATAGCATCGAAAGCGCTCGAATACCGATCTCGCCGGAACCTCGATTCTGTGACAATGAACTCAGCAAAAAGCCCCAATCTATCTTCGTCATTTTCAGCTTGCATCTCTCTCTCGATGAAGGCTCGATGCCGCTCGATTGAGGCTTGAGCAAAAGCATTTCGATCTGTCGGTTTTGGTGTGTGAAGGGACAGGTCGTATGGCGTCGAGACGGATTGCAACGATGTTTGCGATACCGAACGATTTACTACCCCTGATGGAGTTGTCAGACCTCGTTCATCCTCAGCAGAATGTGGTGGAGGTGTAGGAAGTGCTTTGGCAGGGATTGCTGCTGGGACTTTGGTAGAAATGTGTTCCGTACCTGGCGAGAAAGGTGGTGTAGGGGCGGCGCCAGACACAGTTCGTGGGTGCGTGTTGATCCGCGGTGTGGAGTTGGCGGATCCTGGATCATCATACAGGTGTGCGCTTCTAGGTGATCTCATCGCTCCACCACTGCGTGGAGTGCCTCTTGTAATTGCGCCCCGGCGCGATAGACCACTCTCAGGCGAAGCCAGGTCAAGATTTGCAGGCCTTGCAGGGGTAATTTCAAGATCCTGTGCCCATGGGTTATTGCTAGGCTCACTACGCCGTTCACGTGCAGCACGACTCTCCTCCCTACGTTCTCGGATGCTACCTCGAGCACTCCCCTCGCGCCTGGGTCGAGAGAGTGTATGGCCAGACCCTGAGTGTGAACTTGACGAAGGACCAGATATCGTCGATTCACTCTCCGTCTCAGGAGGTGGTACAACATGCTCTCGCTGGTGGCCAGCTTGTGAGCTTGTGTCAATGTGGAGATCACGAGCCGGTGGCGACCTTGCTGAGGCTGGAACCGGAGCTGGAGCTGGAACTGGAGCTACAATTGACTCATCCTCCCAGCCCATAGGTGTCGGCGGAATAGGTCCTAAGGCAGTCTGGCCTGGTCTCCTGGTCGGAGGAGTTGAGCGATAGCCTGGTGTGCGGTCCGAGTCATAACCAGGTCCAACACTCTGCGATCTAGAGCTGCTTGGCGGAGGACCAGGTGGCGGAGGGGGCAATGGCATTCCTGGTCCCCAGCTTGATTGTATGTTATGTGGTGTCTCGTCGATAGGCGTACGTGTTTCTGTACCATGACCAAGCACGCCAGCCGACGCAGCTCTTCGAGAGTTTGGTGGCCGAATAGGTGATTGTGTATCAGGAACCCATCGTCTATCCAGTGGACTGGGCGTATATGGGGTAAAGTTGCGCTGTGCAGCTGACCCAGGGTCACCTCGCTGAAGTGCATCATTTGTGCTCATGTGCAGTGATTCGATAGCGCTCGGTGCAGGACTGTGATCATTGTTCCTGTTACGGAAATTTGAGAGACTGAACTTGTTGGATAGACCGCGCGAGGAGGACCTCTCTCTCCCAGCCGCCACAGGTGGGGGCGCAAATTGGGGGTTTGCAGTCGTTACGGGGGCCGAGCCAGACGGTATGGCTATTGAGACCGGACGATTGTGGAAGTTTCGAGCTGGGCGCGCGGACGAAGATGTGCTGGTCTGTAAGACCAGTGGAGGAGGAGGGTGACTCTGAGGGTACGTGTGACCAGGCGAAGAGCTCAATGCTTGAGAAATGTTCTGGCTGTGGGCTTGGGCAGGCGTGTACGGTGGTGGTGGAGAGGGCATGGCCTCTTCATGTCCTGACAAGTCCTGTGGCCGCACTGGATTGATTGACATCTGCGTCTGGGGTGCATACTGCACGCTCGGTCTCCCATTGCCTGTCCATTGCTGTGGATTGTATGGAACAGCCATTGGCGAGCTAGTTATGGGCGAAGGTGTGTACGGCGAGATGGTATTGCTCGCGAACGGGGAGAACGAGCTTAAAGAGGTTGTACTCGCTGGAGTCTGTAGATTGCCATGGGTATGCGCGAGAACATTACCTTGTGTGATGATCCCCGGTCGCACGGCAGAAGCAGCACGGCCAGCAGAGATGGACTGGCCGTATTGAGGCGTGTTCGCTGGTGGAGGTGGAGGTGGAGGCGGCGCAGAGTAGTTGTGAGAAGCCATAATTCACACCGTTCGTGCCTACAAGAGGGCCTGAACGCCTCAAAGCCTCCAGCGGCTCCAACGTGCTGCAGGGCGAATCCTACTTGATATTTTGAGACTGTTCGTTCACCGCGTTAGGGGCTTGCAGAGCCGTCTTTGTCACCTTGCCTCACACAAGCTATGCACAGGAAACGGCTGCACCCCTGCAAGACTGAACATGCTGTGGGCGTAAGAAGGAGAGAGATGCTGCATTGTGATGGACAGGGAGAACGCTGATTATCCTATTCGCTCCGTTGCCCAGCACGAGAGAAGATCTGGGCGTTGAGAAGTGAGGGTTGGCAGCCTTAGCGTGAAGCTTGAGTTGAGTGTGAACGAATTACAGCTGCAGTATCGCTAGCGACCCTGGTGCGGGCGGCTATGTAAAAGGCCAAAATGGGATCATGCCAGTTCGTGGACATGGTACAGAGGCTCGGTCCTGTTGATATCGAGGCTGCAACATAGCTACAATATCCTTTTTTTTTTTCGATCGTTGTGGTGGTTATCGTTCATTCCTTTGCAGTGGTGGACCATCGTTGATGGTGGAGTATGTGAACGGTCGAGCACTCCAGCAATGTTTGGCAATCCCCAAAATGCATGCTAAATATAGCACAGCATCTTTCATGCAGCTTGGAATCACGTCCACATCACATGCATGACATGAATAATTCTCCTGCAAGCCGTGGATTCACTAACAACGGCCTTTGTCTCGAATGGTACCGGATTCAGTTATGTGTGCAAGGCGAGCGAATAGTATTTGGAGAAGCGGAAAGGGTTGGTTGTGTGATGGCACACATGCCGCATTGCCTGTGCTAGCGAAGTCGATGCGATGACGGAGCGGTCAAGTGGGCGAGGTGTTGAAAGCATCTTTTAGGTGCAAATCTCCGCATGCCACCAAGTACTGTGTCTACAAGTTACTTTTGAAAGGATATCTGGTTCTTGCTTCAGCGTTGTTTCGATGTAAACGTGCATTAGTGGTCAATAAAACCGAATCTATTACAACGAGGTCCTTTGAGCAGCATGACTCTTATAGGAGGTCTGATCAGGCTGAGAGATCAGGCAAGAATGTTCGTAACATATTGTATCATCTGTCGTATTGTGTGGTTCTAAAGCCGTGATCATGGAAGATGTGCTCACCAGGTTGCCGGCCGTGTTCACCCCAAGTTCTTTCACTATCCTAGACTCTGCTCCTCATGTCTTCGCAGCGAAATCTCGGCGATTGAAGTAGTCTTAGAATAGCTAGAGCCTGTTCAATTCACATGCAATCGCAAAAATACTAAACACAACTTGCTAACAAAGTATTGCTGTCAGTACTATAGAACTGGACGGGACCGTAGTTGATGTCCGCTTGAATGTTTCTTGAGTTGGATTTTCTATGAAGCTCTCGACATGCTGCTCTTGATTGCCCTCCGGTAATGGGAGATGGGCAGCAATAAGGTGCAGGTCGGAAAGAGTATACATATCGCATCGTTTTTATTCGTAGATCATACTGGATATGAGCCGACCAAAATGTTTTCGCTAAACAACCCCACTGAGTGACAACAGAGAACTCAAACTTATTTCTGGTACTTCTTATGGGTATCAATAACTTTCTGCACCTCCTGTTCAGAGCCCATGAAGATACCCGACCGGTCATGAATATGCTCGGGTACGACTTCGAGCATACGCTCCATCTTGCTGTTGACAGCTTTACCTCCAGCTATTGTAAAGTCAGCATGAATGTCGAAACACGGAAACCGATGGGGGTTGTCTTACCGTTCTCAAAGACCATAGCCATAGGTGCGCACTCGTACAAAATACGCAACTTGCCCTTGGGGCTCTTCTTATCCGCGGGATACGCGAAAATGCCACCATACAAGAGTGTTCGATATGCATCAGCAACCATGGAGCCAATATAACGTGCACTGTACGGCTTGCCGCCCTCACCAGGGTATTTCAGGCTGTTAATGTATTCCTTGACTGGTTCTTCCCAGTACAGCGAGTTTCCCTCATTAACCGAGTAGATGGCACGCTTCTTGGGGACCTGCATGTTGGGATGTGTGAGGATGAATTCTCCAAATGCATTGTCCAGTGTGAAGCCGTTGACATTGCCACCTTTCATTGTGATGACGAGCTGTGCAGAGGCGCCATACATGGTGAATCCTGAGGCGACCATTTCTGTGCCGGGCTTTAGGAGGTCTTCCTTTGTACCCTTGGCACCCTCAGCCAACTTGTATACTGCAAAGATGGTACCAACAGAGACTCCGGCATCGAGGTTCGATGAGCCATCAATGGGATCGCAGGCTACGGCGTAACGGGCATTTGGGAATTCATCGAACATGATCAACTCCTCCTGCTCTTCGGAGACTAGGATGCGCACACGACCGCAAGAACGCATGGCAGAGATAAAGAGCTCATCGCCAATAACGTCAAGTTTCTTCTGGTCATCACCGGTGGCGTTCGACTGGCCAGCTAGCCCAGTGAGCTGCCACAGTCAGTTCCTGTTCTAGTAGAAAGTTGGTTCTCTGGTGCGTACGTTGATCAATGTGGCTCTCCGAATGTAGTAGGCAATACTTTTGAATGCAAATTGGAGAGCATGGCAGAGAAGCCTGATGTTGTCGTTAGCTTTGGATTCTCGACAGGAGTATATTGTAACTCACGTGAAGTCACCAGTAGCCTCCTTATGTTTCGATTGCTCTTCAGTGAGGAATCGTGTGAGGGTAATGATGTCAGTATTGATCGTCTCCTTATTCTGCTGGCCGCTTCCATTGGTCGCCATATTGTTCACTATTCTTAATGGTGGTACTAGGTGTTTTGAGGGTACTTTTTGGGGCTGAAAGGGGTATCTCGTCGTATAGAGAAAGAGGAGGAGAATAAGGAGAAGGAGAAGAAGGAGAAGGAGAAACAATTGGAGAGGGCCGTGGAGGAAAAGTCAGAACGAGTTCACGATCATCGACGCGTGGGGAAGACGCCAGTAGTTATTATGAAGTCAGATGTCTGGGTCCAGGTGGGTAGGATCGGGCTGGCGGAGCCCCTTCGGTATTTGTTTGGGGACAGACATATCGGTTCGACAGCCATAGACAGCCCTCGGCAAGTCACAAGCTCACGATATCTCAGCCATTGGAGCTCTGGAGGCGTCTCAACTGTGGCGGAAGAAATCGCAGAAAGCTGGGAAGCTGATTGATGGCACTATTCCGCGAGAAACGCCGCGTCGTCGCGCGTGCACCGATATCGATGCGCTTTGCGGCGGCAGCAGAGGAGCTTTGACAATGATGCAAGTGTGGAGGGGTTGCGGAAGCGGTAGCGGGGCTCTTCCCACACTTTCTCCAGCTGACGTCTGCCCCGGAATCTTCCGGCCCGCGGATATAGATTTCCTACCCAAGCTCTTCCACATCAGCCTCATTTCGAAAGATGGTGTGTGTCCTTTGGACTACACAGGTATCAAATAATCATCCAAGGCATAAGATGGCCCAAATTGCCACCCAGCCCTGATCTTAGTAGTGATGTGTAAATCATGAACCACTGGCACTTCGACACCCTGCACAGCATCACGCATGCCTGGGTTACCGTGGCGGGACGGAGGATCTCTGGCCAGAACAATATCCCGCAAATGTCGAAGCCCAGCGGAGGCTCGTGATGCTGGGTAATTTATCCAGACCATACCGACTCTTCGGCCTACCTTGTACCGAGTTGAATGTCTGCGCAAAGGGCAGCAGACTACGTGCTGTGAAGTAGGAGCAACACGATCAGGTGATAACACATGTGAACAAGAAGATCCAATTTTGTACATTCCTACACACACACTTGTAGCTATGCAAATGTACAAGAAGAGTCCCTTTCCAACCCTTCAGCTAAAAGCTTAATGACGCTTTGGAGAAGGACTGTCGCAGAAATGGGGGATAAAACAACGCAAGCAAATTCGGACAGGTTATCGAAAACACACAGCAACTTCTACGCATTGTTGTTGCTCTACTCCCCCTTCAGCTTGTCCTGCTTAACGGTGAAGGCCATCTCCAACAGATCCTTCTCCTCCTTCTTGTGGGAAGCCTTGAGACCGGTAGCGACGGAAGCACTGGGGTTGCGTCCAGCATACATGACATGGCGCCTGTTGTGATGCTCTGTCTGGTTCAATAGAGTCTCAATTCTGGGTTGTGTGAAGCTCCAGGCGCCAGCGTTGAGGGGTTCCTCCTGTGCCCAGATGATGTTCTGAGCGTTAGGGTACGAGTCGAGATTTTCCTTCAGCTGCTCCCATGGGAAGGGGTTCAGCTGCTCGATACGGGTTATAGCAACATCCTTAAGATCACGAGCCTTTCGCTCGTTGACGAGAGCTGTGTATACCTGACCTGTGCAGATAATGACGCGCTTGATCTCCTCATTCGTGCCAATCTCGCCAGACTCGTGGGCGGGGTCCCTGATGACCCATTCGAAGTGAGAATCGCCAGTGAACTCCTCAATGTTTGAGCGAGCCATGGGGTGGCGAAGCAGCGACTTTGAGAAGAACAGAATGAGGGGCTTGCGGAACTGACGGTTCATCTGGCGACGAAGCAGATGGAAGTAGTTGGACGGCTTTGTGCAGTAGGCAATCTGAATGTTGCAGTCCTGGTGTTGGCGCTCAAGTTTCTCAGGCGCAGGGAAGATGCGTGGGTCTTCATTGACAAGCTGCAAGTAACGTTCCATACGGCCAGAAGAATGCTCAGGACCCTGGCCATCGTAGCCGTGGGGCAAGCTCATAACAAGGCCAGAGCGCTGAAGCCATTTAACCTCGCCAGAGGCGACGAACTGGTCGATGATAACTTGGGCAGTGTTGGCGAAATCACCGAACTGGGCCTCCCACATAACGAGAGCATTGGGCGAAGAGAGAGAGTAACCATATTCGAATCCGAGACTGATACCGATTAGCAGATGAAAATATTAGACAGCAGTGAATAACTTACACTCCGTACTCGCTGAGCGAGGAGTTGGAGACGGTGAAGGCCTCTTGGTCGTCACTCAGGTGTTGCAGAGGGGTGTATGTCTTCTCATTCTCCTGGTCATGGAGAACAGCGTGACGCTGAGAGAAAGTGCCACGCTCGACATCCTGACCGGAGACACGAACGTGGTGGCCTTCCATGCACAGAGATCCGAAGGCCAACGCTTCTGCAGTAGCCATGTCAATGTTTTTGCCATCCTCAACAGTCTTGGTGCGGCCAGCTAAAATACGCTTAAGGTTCTTGTGTACGTTGAAGCCTTCTGGTGCGTTACCGATCTTCTGAGCGATGTGTTTGAGCTGAGATTCTTCGACAGCGGTAGGCAAATGCGGCAGCACCTCGGTAGCGAGCTCCTTGGGTGATTTGAAGCCGTTCCAAGCAGAGGTCAGCCACTCCTTGGCGGTGGGCTGGTAATCCTTGCTGCGGTTGAAGCTCTCTTCCAGCATACCCCAGACCCAAGCCTTGTGCTCATCAACGTCCTCCTTGGTAAAGGTCTTCTCTTCCAGGAGCTTCTTGACGTAGATGTCGAGGGTAGGCTTCTGTTCTGAGATCTTCTTGTACATGAGAGGCTGGGTAAAGAAGGGCTGGTCAGTCTCGTTGTGACCCTGCTTACGGTAGCAGACCATGTCAATGACGACATCCTTCTTGAATTCGGCACGGAAGTCAGCGGCAAGCTGGCAGACGAAGTTCATGGCTTCAACGTCGTCACCATTGACGTGGAACACAGGTGCATCGATGGCCTTGGCAATATCAGAGCAGTAAGGTGTTGAGCGAGAGAATCGGGGGTCGGTGGTGAAACCAATCTGGTTGTTGACAATGATGTGGATCGTTCCTCCAGTGTGATAGCTTGGGAGAGCGTGGAAACCCATGGTCTCGTAAACGATACCCTGACCAGCGAAAGCAGCATCGCCATGAAGAAGCACACCCATGGCAGTACGGCCCTCCTTCTCGTCATTGTTGTAGTGCATGATAGCGCGGGTTTTGCCGAGTACAACTGGGTCCTCGGCTTCCAAGTGAGATGGGTTGGCGACCAGAGACAGCTGCACACGCTTGCCAGAGGGTGTAGGACGCTCGAAATTCATTCCCAAGTGGTACTTGACGTCACCGGATCCCTCGTCCGAAGGCTCAGCGCTTCCAGCGAACTCGCTGAAGATAGACTCGTTGGGCTTCCTAACGACGTTTGACAGAACGTTGAGACGTCCACGATGGGGCATTCCAATAACAATGTCCTTGACACCATAGTCGACACTGCGATCGATCAATGCCTTCATACCAGGAATCAAACTCTCACCACCCTCAAGACCGAAACGCTTGTCATTGGGGTACTTTGTCGCCAAAAAAGCCTCAAAGTTGGTTCCCCAGATCAGACGGTCCAGAATACGGCGCTTCTCATCGACCGAGTACTTGAATGGTTGAGGAACTTCAATGCGCTCACGTAGCCAGTCGCACTGCTCCCTGTCGGGGATGTGGATATATTCGATACCGTAGGATCCACAGTAGAGGCGCTCGCAAGCCTGGATAATCTCACGCAGGGTCATCTTTGTACGATTCTCGGTCTTGAAGCGAGGCAAAATACCAGGACCAAGCTCAATCTCC
This sequence comes from Leptosphaerulina australis, assembly GCA_026120165.1. Lineage (NCBI taxonomy): Eukaryota > Fungi > Ascomycota > Dothideomycetes > Pleosporales > Didymellaceae > Leptosphaerulina > Leptosphaerulina australis. The sequence continues at coordinate 39,564 of JALRMI010000136.1, forward strand.
TGGTCCAAATCCTTCTCGGTAAAGTTATAGTGAGATAGTTCCAACTCGCGAGGTTTGTTGTAGCCGAACTGTTCAGCCTCTGTGCGGATGCCGAGGGGATCGATGCGCGCCTTGTGGTGTCCTCGAGACTGATACGCGCGTACCAACAACTGGACCTTCAGGTGGTTCATGACATCTGAGCCCTCGCTGAGACCCATACCCAAACCAGGCCTGATGTCAGAGATTCCGGAGCTGGTGGCGGGAACGATCGTGGGCGGTGGCTGAAAGGCTTGCGAAACGGGCATGTCGCCAGATTCCATGTTGCGGAAGTAGACTTGCCACGAAACATGAACGCTTGAAGGGTCGCGCCTCCACTGCATATACATTTCGTCGACATAGTTGGCTGTATTGCCGCTCAAGAAGCTATCGTTGGGATCCTATGTGGTCATAGTTAGTTCAGACTTCAAAAACTTCGCGGTTTGCGCTATATGCCCACGTACAACGCCCTTGTCGGTCTCCTCAGCGGCGAGTGCATACTGACGACGCTGAGCTACTGCCAAAGGTCGGCGACATGTCGATATGGCATTCGTCCTGGCTGGCGAGGCGGCGATCGTCGAGAGCCTTGCTTTGGCCGAACAGCTCTGGAGCTGTCGGGAGCATTGGCGCAACGAAGTGCGCAACATGATGAAGCAAAAGAGAATATAGGAAGAATTAGATGAGTGACATCCAAATGGACAACGGAGGACAGAAGGAAAGGCTTCTGAACAGATGCTGAGGCGGAAGGAGCTGCGGAGTCTCGCACGCGGAAGGCAGGCTAAACCCTTTTACCGAGTAGCGTGTTTGGGCGAGCTCTTGAGGAACGTCGTCCATAAGCCGGAAATGCCTCAAACACTTGCACCAAGGACTATGTCTCAGATCATTGGCGCCAAGCTGACCAAAGAGTTATTCATATTGTGCACACAGCATCTTTGATCCTCAGACACTTGGTCGAGCATGTACAAGAAGCGTCAGATGCACACCTGTGACAGCCATCGTGTGGCTGCAAAGATCTCTCTAATCTGGCCAATAGCAGCAGTCTTATGTAAAAATCTACGTCCTGTGACGTCGCAGGAAAAACATCCAGATCACACCGGACGGAAAAGTATCCGCATGGAGTTCGGATGTCAAGCATATGTTTGCTTCTGTATACTCAAAATAAAGACCAGGCTTATTGTTCATATCTCAGGTGCTAAAGCAGTATGTTATTGGTGCAAGCAAGAATACGCTCAGGAGTCTAGCTCTCCCTAGCTCTCCCTAGCTCTAAGCTCAATAAAGTTCAATTAGCTAGACATGGGAATGGTTAATGTGCAGTTCTGCTACAAGGGCGGCATCCATACCTCTCAAGGATATGCAATTGCATTGACCGTAAGCTGGATTTGGAGTTTGCACCCAGGTCAAGTTGTAACGTGCTTCCGTATTCTGGGGAAGCTTAGCGCGTCCTCATTAAGCACTCCCGCGGGCACGTCAGCGATCGCCGCACCAGGCTTCCTCCACCAGCATGTCCAACGCTGCCGCCCAGTACAAGAAGAAGGATGGGACGCTCTCCGTATCAGCGGACGGCAAGACCGTCTCGTGGGAGTCTGTTGGTGGTGTGTTGCCACCGTTGACCATAGCTATAGCAGAGATTGGGAGTATGTCCAGATCACCATACAATGAAAAGTTGAAACTGACCAAGTTGCTTCAGATCTCCAGCAGACACCCGCTACTGCTGTGAGGGCCTCTATCAAGATCGTAGTGGTCGAATCGTCACCACAGGCCGGAAACCATACCTTCACGTTTACCTCTGGAGCTGCGCGTGATGATCAGCAGATGATCAGAGGCCTGCTGCAGAAAGGAATCGAAGCTGCAAAGGCACAGGACGCTCCAGTGGTGACGCCGGCAGCTGTATCTGGTGGCGATGGCAGTGGCACATCAGGTGCCATCACCATGGCTCAAACAGTCAATGCAACTGCACAGCAAGACGAGGACATATACACCGATGCTAAGCTTCTCGCCGACCTCGAGCTTCAGATGTCACTTCTGAACTCCAGCCCAGCATTGCGTCAACGTTTCGATCGCGCTCTACAGGAGAAGCCTGCGTCCGTCACAATGGGGCAGTTCTCTAATCAATTCTGGTCGACTCGCTTGAACTTGCTACGATCCCACGCCGCCGAGAAGACCCAGACTACAGGATCGTACAATGTACTTTCAGTGATCAAATCGAAAAACGTCAACGGTGCTCTCATGTTGAACTTGACTAAAGAGCAGATTGAAGTTGTGTTTCGACAACATCCAATCGTAAAGACGGCGTACAATGAAACGGTCCCTCCCTTAACTGAGGGCGAATTCTGGGAACGGTTTTTTCACAGTCGACTGTTCAAGAAACTGAAGGGCGAACGAATTCCGGATGATTACGTCACCGATGCCAGGCTTGACAAGTACTTAAAGTACGACGAGAACGCCGGAAATGCTCAGCAGATGCTTGTTGGTAGCATACCAATGTTCATCAATATAGAGGGAAATGAGCAGAATCACAGCCAACAGAAGGGCAACCGCCAAGACTGGACTATGGTTCCATCAAGCAACGAGAAAGCGCCGATTCTGCGCGTTCTGAACCGCATGAGTGAGAAGTTGATGAAGGAGGTACCGCTAATCGACAACCACCATGCTCCTGCTGGACAAGACGAGGACACATACAAAGAGCTGCAACTGAAAGATTTGCAACGCGCGTCCGACGACAACAGAGTCGTGCTTGAAATCCAGGACCAAAGTCGTTTCTTCTCTGCAGGGCAGAGTGTGCAATCGTCGACTAGTGCTGCAGCTTACACGAAACGGACTCCGACTGAAGTACTCTCAACACTGCAGCAGGATTTTGCGAGTATCAACACGAACAGCAAGACTCTTGGGACTGACCTACATTCAAAGATTGCTATCAACGATGACAGCGATAGTGAGGAAGAGGACGGCGCCTCAAAAAGACCAAAAGTCGGCAGTAGATCGTCCCGAACTGCAGCAACTTCACAGATTATTGCAGCAGTCAAGCAACGACACTTGCATGAGGATGAGTATCTTTCTGGAAAGAGCGTTTTGAGCAGCGAGCAGGCAGCGAAGCTGGGCATTTCGGAATCTATACTTGACAACTTGACGATGACACACAACACCACAGTAGAGTTCCTGCACTACTTCTGGGATGTGTACCACTCTGGCGACTCTGAGCGAGCTAACGAGGTCGCAAGGCTCATCGAGACCCTAGACAGATCTCTGGATCGCATCAGCGTTGTTGCCCGCGCTGCGGAAGCCGAACGCACAGCACGTGTCGAGAAGGTTCAACGGGATAATGAGATGTACACTCAAAGAACCGGAAGGAAGAGGAAATTCGACCCAGAGGCTATCAAGGGGGGAGCACAGGCTGTTGCTCAAGCTGTGCAGCCCCTGAAACGAGCTATCGATACTGCACGAAGCCAATATCAGACAGCTCTTCATGAACAACTAGGTCAAATTGCTCCTCCAAACGGCTTGTAAAGGCGTGCTTAAACCCCGCAATTATCTAGGGGATGTCTCTATTTTTGCATAGCGAGGGCGTTTTTGGGTCACACCAGTGTAGATCAAACATATGATACTCTCAAGCCTCATGAATAGCGAGCGCCACCAGCGTCCGACACCGATACTGCGTGATATCTGGCGGCTGGCAGTACTCAATTGCTGATGGCGCATTTTAATTCCCAATATCATTGGTGGTGAACCCATTATCACACTCTCATTCGTCTATGTTGGCTGATTCCTCAAACCGGCAATACTACCGCCTCCTGCATCGAAGCCTCGTCGATCACGCGCAATCCCTGTAAGGATCGGCACTTTATAATGAAAGTCGCCTGACTCTGAGACGCGGTGACGGTTCAGGGCGAAGCTGTGAATGCAGCACGTAATCCAACAACTCTTGACAGCGGCACTGCATGCTGTGACGTTGTATTCATCTATGTATGCTCCATCATATATGGCGTCAGGTCATGCATTCCGCGTCTTCCATGATACAACGCTCACATCTTCTGCTTGCCTTGTTACTTATGGACGATTATGTATCTTGCCAACGAACGTTCCTTCCCTCACCCTAAGCTAGTGGCTCTAGCTCACCGGCGCCCCACTTTCCAAGTCGCTTGAACCGGCCATTTCATCAGATCTGATTTCGACTATTACTTGTTGCTGCCACGTCAGTCAACCCTTCACTCGCCTGCATCGACGCTGCACAGTAATTGGGTCATTGTTCAATTAAACTTATTCGAATAGAGGCCGAAAAAAAATAGGTTTACGTCAGCACTACCTGGCAAGATGATGGAATATAAGCAATCATATACAGGGGGACGCATGGAAGTTCACGAGAATAACGGATCAAGCAGTCTAATTGAACCACAAACAAATCTGAAGCGACAGACAAGAACCTTGAAGAGTACCAAGCTCGAAAACCGAAAGGATAGAAAAACAAACCGAAAAACCATTCACATCCGAGGAAGCGGACTCTTGTGGACGAAGTTGGGCATACACATCTACATCGCCGTTCTTCTGTAAAGGTCGGCCGTGAGATCGCAAGTACATCTACAGGGAATTCCACCTTTGTCGATCCAACCTTAACACCTTATCATGGTGCGATTGAGACCAGCACGGTAGCTGCGATCGCCACGTCCGCCGTTGGAGGTTGTATCAACGATAGCGTCCGTATACTGGATCATAGTAGCTGCCAACGGTACCGTAAGATGCTGCGTTACCTGTCAGGAGTCAGCCACATCTGAAGATGTTGTCGAAAACCTCAAAAGTTTTGAGAATGTACTTGCCACCGAATGCCCGATTGCCGTTGTTAGTCGTCGCTCGAGTTCTGTTGTCCCGATTGTCCCTGGAGAGAAAGCATTAATCCATATTCTCACTGACAGTATAGTAGTCACGAACCGGTATCGAAAGCTGTGCCACAAGTACCATCTCGCAACCCAGTTCTCTTCGTTGACGTTGGTCACGTAACGACCCATCCCATAGTAGGGTCTTGTCTGTGGGCCGGCATTGTTGACGATGGTCAAAATCTCATAGTGCTTCGCGGTTTCCGATATTTCATCCCACTTGTAAGGTGCTGTTACTGAAGGATCTGCCCTGGACTGGTCTGTGAGGTTGAGCTGGTTCCTACTCAGCCTGTCTCTCGCAGCCTGAGCCTCTCCCTGAATACGGCCACTGTGTCAGCGCTGAATTTTGGGGATCGATGTATCTACTTACAAGAAGCAGTTTATGGACCTGTTCGGTCAGTCCGAGTCGAGAGAAGAGAAGTTGTTTGTCAGCACTCTGAGCGAGTGGACTGAGAGCGGCTGAGCTCATGTTTACTGTTGTCAAGAAGGACAGATTGATGCAAGGAAAGACTAACCGAAAGGAATCGACACGACGCTTGGTAGGATCGATTGATGGGTATGGAACCACGCCCCGCAACTTATAGTCGGACTGAAGACCCTCGATGGCTTGAGGAAACCCTACGCCCTGTGTCATGTGACAGCAAGACCTGTCATCACCTTTCCGCCGCCATGGGATGCTAATCGTAGGCGCCTGCGGGGCGCAATGACGGAAGGAACTGGGGGTCCACTTCCTGATCCAGCCGGCTTGACATTACCATTATGGATTCAGGTCTACGCGCCATGCTGTTGTATCGCTTACCTTCTGCGGGCCGCAATGGTATATCTCGGTATGCAGTAAGCTCGGAGCCCCGGCTCTTACCGATCTTTGGGCATGAACTAAATGGATCCCAATGCCGCTCGTATAAGCTGCCATGCAGCTGTGGCTGGTCGTCACTGGTACCGATCCCTGTTGCAAGGGCCCTCCATGTACTGCAGTTACATATTCACTGACCCTGTCTGCCGATCATTCACAACTGCATAGTTCACGTTTGCTGTCTCAATAACCGCACGTTCGGGACAAGGCCCATTGGCAAAGCCAGGGCTACTAAACCAAAGCACACGACCAAGAGCCCGGGTTGCGGAAATGAGCGCTAGTTACCGCGAAAGGCGGCAGATTACAGAATGGCAGCGCGCCATCACGATGACCTCAAGGCCGCTGCCCTTGCTAGCCACTAGCGGGTGTGCAACCAGGTAACTCGTGGGTCTGGTGCTCGTTGTATGTCTTAGATCATATCGCCTTGATGTTTTGAGGCGTTCGTTCCTCACTTCTAGCACCAACCAGACATTCGACCCAGGCCAAATGGCGGATCTACAGCCGCATGAGACATCCCATATCGCACGTTTTAGACATTTAAGCCTACATCACCCCACAAACTCGCGTGATAATCAGGCCATGGTTTGAAAGCGTTATACCGCCAAATACAGCTCAGGCGTAATTCTGAAGCTTTGGGGAGACGACAACTGACATTCCTTGGGGACCACATTCCGGCACATCGTCAAATATTAGTGTGTTGCGTTTTGCTGAACCAAGACTCGCATATATGGGTGAGATCGACGGCAGACCCAACGTCGCGGAACGAGATGTGCGAAATACAAGACTGGATTGGTTGTTTCAAAGATTACCAACCGCTCCTGCGCATGTCAACTTCCTCATTTGGAAGCTTGTCTCCAGCTGTGGCTATTGGACACACAGAACTCCGCCTTGCTTTCTCTTTCACCGCACAACATGTCTGTCGTTACGCACAGGACAGCTTGCGTTCAACGCTTCTTCTAGAAGTATGTATCGAAGCTCCTGCGGTGTTACCATGTGCACGACCATCCGCTCGGTTCCAATTACCCAGCGAATGCCCCCGAATGAGGGTCTCGGGTTGAGTGGGCATGATCAGCGGGAACAGCAATGCTGCAGGCTTGTCCTGGCATTGATCGGTAATCGAGCATCCAGGATTCGCCCCTGCCTTCCTATCGTGCAACTCGACGATCTCTGCTGCTACGTTCCTCCCTTAGTTCTCCACTAGACGAAGTGTGGCCATCTGAGTCGCTTAACGCGTGAGCGAAAAACCCAACTTATCGAATTACTATTCCACGACTACCAGTTGCGTAGATCCGCCTTGGCAGGTCCACACTTTATTCATATTCACAATGGGCGATGCACTGCACACTGTTGTTTGCACCTGAACCATATCATCGATTCAATTGTGCATCAAAGCAGCGCTTTCGATTGTCATGGCTCGTGGCGATTGAGGCAGCTAGCAGAAAAAGCAAGCACAAATTGCCCTCTAGCAGAACACCAATACAGATTGAGTTACAACAACATTCCTATTTACCCGGCACAATGAACCAAGGAGGTACTTCCAGTTGGCACAAGCACGTCTGCATGTCTGTCACACTTCCTCTGTGCTCCACGACGTAGGGGCTGCGGCGCTTGTTTTGGTCACGGCCCTGTTCCACGTGGAAGTCTCGCTACACTCACAACCTGTACCAGCTGTCGCAAGACAAGCTACAGCAGTGAGGGTGTATGAACACATTTCAAAAATCTGCCTGCAAGCGCCAAAGAGCGCCTCGTACGACAACATACCACAAATATTGTAGCCTGCCAGATTGTATCTTACCCTCTTTTTGGATATCCGGACTCTTACCCATTCGCAACCCTGTTTACCCTATATGGTTACTCCGCTGTAGCTGCAGCTGGTTTAGGCAAAAGAAAGCGAATGTCCAGCTTGACAAGGACTTAGCAAGCCCAGGGCAGCTTTCGTCGCCCTCACACCACTCGACTGGGTTTGGACTTTGGATTGCTCGTGCCTGTGAGTCAACAAGTGGGCCTTGCCAGGATTGAAACGTACAAGATTCCCAAAATTGAGCAATGTAGACCAAGAATATGTGAAAGTACGGTTTACATCGACTTGGGCCAGGTACGGAATGTGTCGAAAGATTTCGCGGTCAGCCAAAAACCATAGCGCATGTAGATTGAGGGTCATTTCCTATCTGCAAATGGTTACTGCCCTGCCCATAAGTGGAAGGCAACAATAGAAGTTGTAGGAAATTTCCTTCTGAGAAAGAACACAAGACAAACTTGGATGGACAACAGTGAACTGGAAGGTGCTTCTGTCACAACGCACCGCTCCTACTACCAGGAAAACGGTTTATCGTCAGCGACTACCTTCGTGTGATTTCAATGTTATCTTTCGGCAATGGCAAGTCTGGGGCTGTTTTTCTTACGCATCATGGTTGCCGTATCCTCGTGCATCCTCAATCTTTGAGTCTCCCCTTGGGCTAGACTCAGAACAACCAACACAATGTCCACCCCGAAGCTCTACGACCTCAGCTTACTGGGTCACGGAAATCATAAAATTTCTTCTCCTACGAACAACATCTCAACGTACCGACCCGATGTTGCAGTGGAGAATCGCATACGTGGAGCCGAGAGGAGAGTTGCAGCTCCTGTAGATCCTTTCACATTCTACAAGACGTATCTTGACACAAACATACCACTTCTTGGCGATCAAGAAAGCTTCGAATCAGACGATGATGGTTACACATGCAGTTCAGGAGCTGCCGTAGCCCACGATGCTCCGGTCGACGATGCCCAACCACAAGCCAGAGGTCACACCGCCGCTTATAAGCTCGCTGTACGTCTCGCAAATCGATCCAATGGAGCTCCACTTGCTACAATTATTGAACAAGGCTCGTATTCAACACTGAACTCGCATGGGTCACTGCTAAGCATGGGACGCTTTCCCTCCCTCAAATCCGCGGAAAATACTTCGCCTAATCGAGGGTCAAGACGAAGATCACGCAGTTTAGAAGAGAAAGCTCTGCATGATATTCAAGAGGATCTGGCTCGAGAGCATGATGCGGTTGCGGTGGCTGTGCCATATGCAAGGCTTGATGAGGAGTATGGAGCAGTAGACCCAGCAAGTGGCACCGCCACACCATTGACATCGTACCGTTTTGAGATGCAGCAATCACCCTCATCTCAATCCGGCGATGAATCTTTCGACTACGACAACCGAGGAGTGAAAGGATTCATTCGTGGCGTTTTGCAAAACGTGCGGGGCGTTTCGAGAACTCGGTCTCGGTCCTCTTCAATGACGCAAGCTCCAATCATGCAATATCGAGATAGTCCGCCATTGAGTGGCAAGAGTAGTCCGCAGGTTGATCAAAAGGGCCTGAGTTTGGAGTTCACTGATGCGCAGAAGTGCAATCGCAATATTTCAACTCAGCTGACCGAAGGTGCGGTTCTCCCGTCAATCCCTGGAGGTCAGAACAAAAACCGCGCAATTCCATCTTCAGGCGTCGAACGCTCAGCTCACGCCCACACGCCCTTGTCGCAGCCCCGCTCCAATGATTTTGAACCAGCTGCTGTGTTTGGATCCATATCACCTGTGTTGCCATGCCGAGCTGCAACGCACTCACACGAGCAACCTTTTTCAACGCCTACTGTACACCCAGGGACATGTGGCAGGGCGCGTGAGGATGGTATGAGTGAACCCTCGACTTCCCGTCAGGATGTGGTCGAGAGTTCAGCTCGATGTACATTCGATGATATGCCTGTTCATCGCGGTCCTCCATCTTCGTTGAAGGAAACGAGCAGTGCGAGGGAGGTCTTTGCAAGCCAGAACGCCAGCTTCTGTAGCACGATGTCCACTTCGTACTCAGGCACAGTGCTTGGTGTCGACCTTGACCTGCAACATGATTTCACTCACCCCGCACGTCGTTCGCAATCGCCGCCAACTCCTGTCTGGTTCACACCACAGATGGCAGAACTAGAACGACAAGCATCGTTCTCAGAGTCGCCTGACTCTGTGGAAGCAAGCGACCCACCACATGCGCCGTGTCGCTCAATTACTTCTTCCGCACTAACATCTTTGCTACCAATAGCAGCAGCTTCTGGTATTGTGCGACCCAACTACAATACGCCGAAGATTTCTTTCTTCTCGCCATCCGGAAATCTCATTCAACCAGAGAGCAGTTCCCCGCAAGGTACCAGTCCATCGGAGTACGAAAACTCACCGGTAATCACTACGTCCTACTACAACAAACAGAACAGCAATGTCGCTTCATCATCAGGCAGTCTCCCGATTCGACCACCTTTGGTACCCATGACCACCCCTCCCACTTATAAGACTCCACTACCATCACATTTGCGGCACCACCACAACTATCGTCACCCAGAGAAGTCCCAAATTAGCTCGCAGGAATCGCCCATCACTCCAAAAGGACCTGTGAAAGGCTGCGACGGTGTTGTGCGCGAGAACAGCCTCACTCCGCGAAGTGGTGTTTTCCATTCGCATGGCAAAGACAGAGTCCATCGCTCGGCCAAGCTGGTCATGCATGATCTCAAGGCCGAGGCAAAGTTCTACACGACACGCTTTATTGCATTGGCAGCAGCTCAATCTTTCGCTCCATCCGTACCCAAGGGCAGAACTCTGCAAAAGCGACATGTCCACAATTACAACACGTACGCTAGTAAGCCACATCACTGCCCCAGTGATACTGCAGAAACTCGTAAAGGTGGATACAAAGAGGATTTTCTTGGCCCGCTCGCTGCTCACGCACTGAGAGTCTGCTTTTGCCAACCGTACGACGGTGCAGGGAAACCGACACACGCCACTGCCGCAGGTGCATGTCTGGCAGGAGAAGCATTTTCTGCGAAGGGCAGGTTGGCAGTAGATCAGGACGCGAAGGATGCTGACCGCTCACTCCCTAATGCAAGGGTCGTTGACAATGGAAGGTGCTGGGAGGGTCAAGACGCGAAGAGAACAACGAGGAAAGATAGCGCAGTGGGCAGCACCACCCAGAGATCTTCGAGGACTGACGCGGCAAGGAAGAGAGTAGATTGAGGTTCTCTACTTCTGGATTGGCGCAGAAACCCCCATGTGGTACCTGTTGTGCATACGCAGCATGCGCCGTAAGTGATCACCATCGTCGATCATCCGCATCTTGCAACACCCAGCGAGTGCGAAGACGGTACTCTGTTTGGATACGAGGTTAGTGACCAGACTAAATCCTGCTTAATCTTTCGCTGAACAGGGCCAGGGTGTATTGGTAATCCTGAATAGATCCGTGGCATGATATGTGAGTATGCAGTCAGATTCTGATTAGTACAAGGCATCAACATTGCTTTTCCTGTCAAGTTTTTGTTTGTGTATCAAGTGACTGAACCGCTTAAGCCTGCAGAGAAAATGGTATCTGGGCTTTGTCGTACTCTACTTCCATACATCGTACACATAGACATGCGTAAGTACCAAGAATGCCAGGGCATTATCATCCGTATTCTACATTGCTGTGCCATCTTATCTCGATCGTGCCTCATTCTAGCTACAGGATCGGAACCAGCAGCTCGGTACCGACCATGCGACCCACTCAGCACCTGCGTTGGAGTAACTAGGATGCGAAGGGTTTTCGCGGCGCTATGTCGGTCGTACTCTGACTGCATTGCCTGTATGCAATGGTGACGCAGTTGGGATGGAAGCAGAACAAGGAATGTAAAAAGATGCAAGCAGAATCTGAATGTCCCCGTGTCGAAATGCTTCTTCAGAGAGCGGGCCACTCTATGCGTAACAAGGCTTCGAAGCAAGCGAATCCATCAGGCTCATGGGTCTTTGGGCTTCGGCGCAAACAAATCATTCCAGAATTGTTTGAATCCATACTGCTTCGTCGTGCGTTCATCGCGAATGCGCACCGGTGCACCCCCTAGGGTCCCCATAATCCCCTTCTCACTCAATGCCTGCCCAAATGACTGTGTTTTCTGGACTGGCTTGCGCGCCCGCTCGATGATTGCGCCAGCCAGCAGGGGTGCGACGTCTGAGTAGCACGCCTTCAGCTCACGCTCTAGGTTGAAGTAAGGCTTTCGCGCTAATTCAGGGGCTTGAAGGTTGTAAGACCGGGCTTTGGAGTTCAAGTCTGCAATAGCGACAGTTAGGTAGGATGTCTCGTTGCGGAGCCAGAGAGGGTCACGGAAGACAACTGTTGGGGGTGGCGGCGTAGTGGAAGTGGCTGCTTCCGAGGGCGCGGGCGAGTCAACGGTGGGCGTGGATAACGGTACTTGAATGGTCTGTGTTGTCGTCTCCTTGGGGGCATGATTGGTGTCTGAGTCGAGAAGTGTCTTCTCGGCGGTGATTTCGGAAACAAGAGTCGCGCCCGATCGATCGGATGAGGAGTGTTTGAGTTCGCCAGATAGGGAGATTTGTGACATCTGCCCACTCTCATCTACAGTCGTCAGGGTTTCTTTCTTGACCTTCGAAGGATTCACAATTTGCTCCGCTCTCGCATACGCCTCAGCCCTCCGCACCTGGTCCTGCAATGAGCCGCCTGCACTTGCTATCATCCTCGCAGCATGCCTCTTCCAATCCGCCCTCAGACGGCTCCTGAACTTCGATGCTGCACTCGTTAGTTCTTGCTGTTTCTCAATCCACGGCGGCACAATCTCTTGCTTTTGGATGATCTTGTTCATAAAGTACTCTGTCGTGTCGATAAAAGGACTATTTGCATTGTGGTCTCGTTCGACGTTCTTGCCTTTGCCTCGTGGAATATTTTTGAATTGGCCGCGTGCAATAGCGTCTTCGATGCGTTTATTTGCTAAGGAGGCAAGACCCTGGATGCTCCCGGGTACGATAACGCGCGCGTGGGGGTCGAAACGGTCTTTGAGCTCTTGGAGACGTTTTTGGCGGTCGGCCTCTTCGAGGTCAGCGTCGGATTGGACAGAGGCATACATATTCGTGCGGTCGCGTGCATGGGCTAACCGTAAGCCTTGCCCGGCTTTGCTGCGCTTGCGGCCGGTGTCGATGTTTTGTGGCATCTGGACTGCAGGACCAGGTGCTACTCTTTTACCCACTCGCAATGGTTTGTGTGCATCATTGAGCATTCGTAGCGAAGCATCGTGTATGCTCTCAGTGCCAGTCCACGCTTCGGTCGTCGCAAGGTCACGCGTGTGGCGGGAGGCGAATGCAGGGAGATTTACTTCAGGAGACTGAAGGGATGCAGCAGCTATACGTTGCTCAAGTTGGGCCTTGAGTTCTGCGCTGAAACCGGCTTCTTCTACAGCTGTGCGAGCGCCATATCCACCACTTTCGAGAGCCTCTTCGCTCATTGATCGCATACGTCGTGTGAATGCTCCTTCATCTTCCTCATCTTTCACTGGGGGACTTTGCTCTTCCTGTTGCTCATGTTTGCCGGTAGCACCTTGTCGTCGCGCTGCCGCGTACGTAAATCGCCTACTGCTGCCACTCGTAGCTAGCTGGTCAGATATTAGACGATTTCGCAGTTGATTTGCACGCAGACAACATGCGCACGTATAAGGTCTTATTGTGAGAGACGCAGTCATACAGGGTGCAGTACACAATGCAATAATTGAGAGATGGAAGCAGATGAAGAGGCAAAAGAAAGTATCATTCACGTCATCTTTATTGTGACATACAAAGAAGTACTAGCGCGATGCTCTTATCGATATGGGTCGGCCGAGGTTGAGGCTCGAAACCCAAACTTCATAACGTCCACCCTTGTTCTTACCACTTCACACCCATACTTCGAGTTCCCAAGGCGACAAACCCGGCAACGTGTTACCTCGCACCCGGGGACACGTTGTCAATGTGTGTTGTGTGACCCAAACTTCACCGCCTCAACTTCTCACCTTGGGTAACTATTGCTGTCTCAGCCAGCATGCTGCATATGCTTTGCCAGTGTCACATCCCCCTACGTTGCAACCCTGGTTTGCACCCGAAGTAGCACAAGATCACACGAATATGCAGTGATCTTCCGGCCCGTATGTTACGTACTCGGAACCCTATACGCGGGTACAGGTCCCAGCTCAGACGGCGATCATGCTGCGGATCCCCTTCATTATCCAATGGCTACACCATGGGAAACCATGGTCAATTGGAGTGCTCATCTCTGAACCGCTTGCGGATCTATCGGTGCCATTTGGTGTGTCACCTCTCCTAGGAGAGCCCCTATAATTCTGCAAACTGTGATTTACAGAGAAAAACAAAAGAGACAGCATCTGTGGGCCCCAATAGCAGGTAAGCTTTATGATTAGGTCAAGTTTGATATGTAGACTTGTTCTGATTCGCACGCTTTCTTTGGACTTTCTTTTTTGCCAGCTTTATGCTTTTTCGTCAAGAGGACCAGGGCAACGCATTCTGAAGTATTTTTGACCTCCTTGCGAAGAAGCGCAAGATCATGAGCATTAGCTGTCTTCTTGCGCAATTGTCGCCATAAAGATTTGAACGCTCTGCTGCACGCTCTCACAAGCCATGATCACTTTCGCAAGTGCTTTCTGGAAGAAGTATAAGTCTTAAAAATCACTGGAAAAGATGCAGTACGAGAGTATCGATGATCCTTTTTTGCCAAAGTGGTAGGTATGCAGAACCAGCAACCATAGATTGTAACTCCACAAACTTGGGTGCCACGCGTTTTCGGCACTGTGGACTTTAATTTGGAAAAAAGAAAACAAGGAACAAGGACAAGGGCCCGCAGGGAGGAAGGCATGGACATTTCTTAGAATTGGAATCGGAGCCGCTTTCGACACCGAACAAAGAGAGCCATGATACTGTCCCATCTATACTTTCTGGAGGTAGCTGAGACTGTCTGTAGGTACGAAATACCATTACAATGATTTTTGTTCAAGCCTTAGCATCGCAGTATGAACTCGAAATTTTTGGTTGTCTATGAACGTATGTCAGATTCCGTGTAAAGACAAGGGGTCCACGGCAAGAGAAGACAGAGCCGGACATTCTTGTCCTCTGATGCGGATTCATTCTATAATTTTCATGGAGTCGATACAGATGCAGCATTCAGCGAGTATTGGGCGAATTCGGAAACAACACATTTTACTGTTTGAATTCCATGCAATGTAGGCTCTCAACTTACAGATGTGGAAACTGACCGACTGCTGAGGGGAAGAAATGGGAGTTAAAACAATTGAGGTACAGGACATACCTATCTACCCTTGTGTACAATACACGAGGGATTTCATGCAATCAATCTTGAACGTCTCTGACCAGCATTTTAGATATTTCTGTGGGGCATGATTCCTATCCGATTTGATTTAATTTTCATTTAACGTCTATGGGAGTCTAAGACTATATAAGACGAGATGATTAACTCATCTGGTAAGAATCTGTTTTTTCTAGGGGTGTTATTCAATGAGAGTACAAGAGATGTTTTGGGTTGGTTCCCTGGAGCCAATGTACGCGTGTCGAAAATAGCGTACAAGTGGCGAAAACAGAAAGAAATGCAAGTTAAAAGCTGGAAAACAAACAGTAAACCAACGAAACCGGTTTCAACGCGCAAGCCTGCGCTTATACCGCATGATTCCTATCCTTACGCCTCACATAGTAATAAGTACAGCAGAATTCATGGGTTCGACCTGGAGATTGGAGAACTCCATCATGACCTCCACAGCTGTACTGGTTTGAACATGTACAAAACAAATATTCCAGATAGACACATTTATTCTGAGTATCAAGCATACAACTCTGGAAACGTGCTCTGGGGAGAACGAAAGTAAGTTGTTGGGTCGAACGAACCCAAATACCGATGAGATACATTAGCACAATCTTTGGATGAAATGTCAAAGAACTGTAACAGTGAAAATGAAAAAAAATAATCCTGGATCAAAACCCAGCCTCTGCTGGTAGATTCTAATAGACCATAGGTTGAGTTGTAGTCAGTAAGGATTTTCTCAAGTACCCGGAGCGAGATCAGATACCTCGTGATCCGAAAACGTTTCTTAGTCAAAATTGAGGCAATCGTAGTGATGCGCTATTATCTTTCTTGTTTCTAGAGTGCGAAAGCACTCGTGAAAACGGCTCAATCTGATTTGAGGCCGATCATTCATGAGGCGTTTATAGGAGTGTTTCAAGCCCATGATGCCAAGATCTTGCAGCTTTGCATTGGAGGGATAATTGAGAGTGCGTTACAGGGTAGACATGAATAATTGCCAGAATAGGAAAATAGAAACGAACTGCCTTGTTCGGGATCCCAGCATATGAAGGACGTTCGAGGCGAAGGACGGAGCACGTCTGCGTTCATCCCAGGGCGTAGACCCGACCAAACCAATGATTCTTCTCTCAACCTGTATGGATGTACAAGCGCCGTGTCCGTAGCAGGAAGAGGTAAGAAAAAAGAACTTCTGATTCCCTCTAATCACAGTAAACCACCACCCATAGAACACAACCCTGAACCTTTCTCTCACCGATGACACCGAAATCTTTGCGAGCTGTTCGGAAGGCAAAAGCCACGACCACAAGCCATAGTATGAAGGCTTCAAGCGGTGGAAGCAAACGAACGCCTGGTCCATTATTTGAGATTTCTGATGGGATCTTCTGAAGCAATGAACCAGAGCCAAAACATGCAATCACGAAAGTAGCAATATTCAACCCCCATCGCGAACCGCTCTATAAATTTTGCCAGAAAGAAAAGCACCAGAACCAGAATACACTGTCGGTTCTGACTATACGCACAGTGCGCCCTCGCTGCTGTACATGCAACCAGATCATGCACTCCATCTACATTCTCAGTATAGCATAAATTACCAGCAGAGCAATTCTACAACATACACAAAACGAAGGCCTCGTAGATGGCTTTTGCAAAGATAGCCAGAGTCATCGAACATGAGTGTCGTCTGATTTTTAATGAATTATAAGCTACAGCCATGCGTTGGATGTCTGAGGCTTTCGAGCAGAAAGGACGATATGCGTGCAGATTAGTATGCCGATTATTGATGTGCCATGGCATGGAACGCTTAAAGCAGAAGGCAGGACACAAGCCTTTTGTATGTCTCTTTCAGGCTCTACTAACAATGAATGAGATTGATCTTTGTGGGCTTTGCAGCATTTTGAGAAGGGTCTGTACGTAGCCCTAATAAGCATAATCAATGGTTGCATCAGAAATGACCATGTATGGAGTCTTTGCGAAAGTGCTCAATGGCATATATAGATTGCTCAAGTGAGGGTTATTTGTCATAAGGCCTACTCAGCAGCGCCACCCCGTTACCGCCCTTCCAGTCTTACCCTCGTCCCCCTACTCTCTGACCGTCTGCTCACCGCATACCATGCACTGGCCGCCCAGCATAAAGTAACTCCAACCCAACTATGTGCTGGCATCTTGAACATACTCAGCAACATCAACTGAACACCGCTTCTCGGCACATTGACAAATGTCGCACTAAGCGGACTCGTCGCCTTTACCAGAACCAGTGTACTGCTGAAAACTGCCCAACTCCCAATCGCTCCGCACCAGATCATCAGCCAGAAGAATGGCACATCAAGAAAAGGGATATTGTGGTAAATGTTTCCGAGTTCGCCAGAGAGGATAACGATAGGAGTAAGGAGCGCGATGGAGAGGAGTGACGTGTAATGCAGAGTACGGTAGTAAGCCCGCGTCTCCTCTCTATTCCCGCTATCTTCACCCTCACTTCTTCCCGTTGGGTATCCGGAGAGCACATCGCCTAGCGGCACCAATCCAGCGAGTAGTGTGCGGTATGTACGGAGTAACAGAATGGGATATAAGGCGGCGAAAAACGAGGAGAACACGCCGGCTACGATGGACTCCCATGTTACACGTACGTTGGAGCGGAGTGTTGCGAAGAGCAAGTTCAAAGTCGCGATAAGTGCGGCGGAGAGTGTAGAGCCAGATATGACGTCTTTTTGGAGGATGCAAGAGAAGATGAGGGAGAGAGGAGTCATGCCGATGCGAGCTAGTTGATAGACGGTGAGGGGTGCGTAGCTGTATATCCTTAGTCCGAGACAGAAGAGATGCAAGAAGGAAAGAACTTACGCAAATGAGAAATTGCTTAGCAGGACCTTGACGACGAAGACCACTGCCAATGGGAGGACCTGTTTGGCAACACTATAGTTAAACTCGAAGAGGCCGCCGCCGGCGATACCTCCCGAGCCATTGCTTAGCCAACGTAGGAATCGCACAACTCCAGATCTTGTGTTCGCGCTCCTGAATGTTCCACCCTGCAGAGCGACTGGGATAGCTGGCGCAACAGCAGCACCAAAGCCAAGGCGTCGCAATGGACTGCTGAGACCGCGTGTCAAGCTCGAGAAGCCGATTAGTAGGATATGCGTTAGTATGAGCTGAACGTATGTGCCCATCAGTGGGAATGGGAATCTGTGAACCATCATTAGCATACACCCAAATTTTCAATTTACTCCCCAGTCAAGTATAAGACAGGCACTCACTTGTACACTCCTGTCAGCATGATGAACCGGTTCATAAGCAAAAGCCCAAACCCACACCCGCCTACCCAAAACACCAAAACACCAACCCAAATTTGCCATCCAATCCAGGTACCGAACAAAAAACTCCCCAGCCCTCCTTCTCTGAATATCATCTTCCAGCCTCCCTTTTCGTAGCCTATGCCGCGACCTCCACCAACAAGCGGGCGAATGCTGCTGCTGATTTCGTACTCTTCATCCTCATCTTCGCTCTGGGCAGCGCTGCGACTCCGTGTATATGGGTATATACTGCTGGGACCAATATCGATGAGTGGGACAGCGGGTGCTAGGCCTCCGATTTCTTGCGAGTTATGCTGCAAGTGGTTCCTTCTGTTGTCCATGTTTGAAGCGTGTTCTATGTTGTCATCTATGTCATCGATGGAATCGGCAGTTGTTTTACGACGGTGTGCAGAGCCTTTCGAGTAGGGAGTTGTAGCGTATTTGTACGTTTGTTTCGAGGTCGTTGAGAGCTGAACAGCTGAACGCGAGATATTGCTCAGGTAGTCAATTGCTGGGCGGAAGGTTTTGGACGTATTGCGGGTGAAAGGACGTGAGTGATTCATTGTTTCCGCTGCATGGCGGAGGAGAGAGTGTAGGACATGTCGATTTGATTGCTGATGTTTGGATGGTGCACATAATTGTACTTGCCAATTGCATAGGCGCTAACGTGGACCCTGCGCCACCAGGGGAGGTGGGTCCCATTCGCACATCACGTAGGATTCGATCCTGATCAAGATATCGATATAACAGACACAAAGCTTCGTCTTGGCTGCTCAGTACGGCTGGGGCAGAATTGGTACAAGACTTTGAGCACGTAAGGCAAAGTCCCAACAGTTGTAATAGCTTTTTGCACTTCCTTTGCCTTCAGCTCTTTATATGAGCGACCCCTTCGCCTCATTGCTCAGATCATGGTTTCTAATGCCAATTTCGGTTGTCGATAAAATAATTGAGCTAAATCTGTTCGTCTAGACGGCTGTATGGCTACGTGTGAGCGGTGGTCTGGTAGAATCAAGGGGGAACTAAGCAAGCATCACAAAGCATAAAAGATGTATTTGCAACTCAGTGGAAGCATCGTGCCCAAAAGACTGTAGAAAAAGTAGCATCCGCTGGCTGTTTGTGTAAGCGGAGTATCACTGGTTTGTGGCTCTAAGATAACTTTCGCATAGCTGACGCAAAGTAGCCTGCTTGGATGATTTGCGTACATGTAGGCGTGCTGAGAGCGACCTCCCTGGCCCTAACACCATCTGATTATGTTTTTCATTCGGGATTTGGTACGTGGTAAGTGAAGCACAAGACCCAGTACTGTTTCTCCTCGGGCAGGTCGTGATGGCTCCGGCAAGGTGCATGTAAGGAATGTCCTTGGATGTGTAACAGTCAAAAGCCAGGCTACGATTCTCTTCTGCTAAGATTGCTTCTCCATGTTGAAGTACCTAAGGCGACTCCTGAACTAATCCAGCAGCGAGCATGCAGCCCAGTGCAAGACTTAGAAGCTTTCTTGTGAGAGAGCTGCGCCAATGCTATACGGATCTCCAATGCTCAGTGCGGGATGCTTGTGCCCTCTTTGCGAAGGTCTCACAGCTGCCGTTCCATACCGATGGAATCATCGAAGTAGAGCCCAGGCCAGGGCCGACATGATTCTGTAGAAGTCAAAAAACAAGCAGAGTAGATCCAGCCGGACGGTTGCGAAAATTATACATGGAAGGTGGTGTATTAAATTCTCGCATTTTATAAAAGAACAGGTCCATTAGGTGTTTGAAATGGGGCTGATGTCGTTCTGGGCTAGCTTTCTGTGACCATAGCGAGGATGGCGACGTTACAATGGGTATTGTACAGAACTGACTAATGTTTGTTGGCCTATGTATCCTGTCACCCAGCCCGCGGTGGCTAACGAACAACTTTTCTACACAGATCTTGCCTTGTTAGCCCAAATCAAACGTACTCAATCCAGATTCCACCAACGCTCTCATCGCCCTCATCAAGCTTCTCCCTTATGCCGGGGGACTTCCCCTGCGCAGCTGGAGCTGCAAGTACAACATCACCATACCAATAGCCCGCCTCTTCGAGTTTACTGAATTCGTTGGTGTTTTTGGGAAGCCTCAAAAGTATCTTTGCACCATCATCCAAACCATCAACATCTTTCACCCGTGTCCCATGAAAATATACTTCATCCCCTCTAGCAACTCCCTCCTTTCCGAAAATCCTCGTATATATCTCACGAGTTTCACCAAGAAGCTGTTTGTTTCGCACGATGACTGTGAGTTCTTTGACCCCAAGGATGCCGCTAGCGTGTATTGTCTTCTCCTGGCTAAGTGGCACTCGGACCTGTCGTTCCGTGATATCATGGCAGAAAAATGGCACCCTGCCCCTAGAACTTTGGCCACCATTCTCTCCTCTCGGAAAGGTAACAGCCCACTTGACATCAACTCCATCCGCCCTCTTCCTCCCGCCTTCAACTGGTTCGCTATGACTGCCTCCCACCCCACCAATTGCTTCCCAGCTGTCCTTGGGAGAAGTATTGTTGGTTAGGCACCAGTCGATCCAGCCGAACCTCTTGGTTCCGGATGCCCACCAGTGAGTCGGAACTGGTTTTTCAGGAGAGATGAAACATATGAGCTCGATGTAGCAGCCATCTGCTAGCAGGATGAGGATATTCGAAGTCAAATTATCGGCATGCACACCACCAGGAGTTAGAGTGAAGTTTTTCTCGAAGAATGCTGGGAGCTTGGGAAAGTCTGTGGATGGATCGACTGGAAGAAAGAGAATCAGATGGTCGAGTGCTTGCGTTGGCGTAGCCATTATAGAAGCGAGATATCAGTGGGCAGGTTAGGGTAATGCCTGTAGGGGATGGATAGATGTGAATTTAAAGCTTTTGATAGTTGCCGTGTCTTGAATGAGTCACCCAGTACAAGAGTCAAGGTGCTAACTGGTTATGAATGCTTCGTATTGTGGGATGTAAGTTATGATTTCGGGAGGGGTTTGGAGTGGGGGTGGGGCTGTTCTAGCGGGTCCCCTATGATTGTCATATCGTTTCATTTCCTCTCCTGCATTGCTTTCTACAATCTGTGGGCTTTGTTGATAGTACACTATATGCGCCCCAATCATATTATGATGTCCTGTTAACCTACGATACTTACCTTCAAACAAGGCAGCCTTTTTGTTTGCCAACATATTCACTGATTAAACCGGCAGCCGGCACCAATCCAAACACCCAAAGAAGGTTTTCTGCAGACCCGGGAAAAAACTCAGGTGTGCGAATCATCACAGTCAAAAATGTAGTTTGAACACGGCCTTACAAGCGGTGCACCGGTCTAAGCTAAGTGGGCCTAATGGCGTTAGCATGGGTTCTCCATCTCTCTGTACTAGAAACAGAACAGATGGACAACAACAAATAATCATCAGTAAAACACTTTTTCAGTTGCAATTTGGAGTGCTAATTCTAGAGAGTGTACCAACAACAGGTGTTTCATATCTCGAAGTACTCTTTACTACACCTCAGCTGAAAGGCTGAAATCCTCAATATCCCTCGCTTCATAGCAAGAGCTATCCTCTAACGACAAACCCATCGAATCGTGGGCTACAAAGCAACAGAGAGCCTTCTCACATTCCGATAGTTTCATCATCTAGATCATGCGAAGGATGCCTCCCTCAACCCCCCGATAGTCGCAGCCATAAATCCGCCGGGACGCCGTTGGCGTGTCTACGAAAATTGAGCCATCCCTGGCTCTGCCGAGTATTTTTGTCGTACCGCAATACCTCACTACGATCACCATGTAGATGGTGCAGGGTTGACAACTACATCTCCTAACACCATCAGACTACTCTAACCGGTTTGTAGATGAGTGCGACTCACCGTGTTGATTAGAAGGAAGTGGCTGAAATTTGGAAATCAAGCGTGAATCTTCTCTTCCGCACTCTGATGACTGACCTGTGCAGAGCTTATCATTGCTATATTAAAACTTCGGAGTGTAAAAGTGAGTGACTAACATGAATAACGCTGGATTTCAAAGCAACGACGCTAGCTGGTCACCCAACCAAGGCACATGAACTTCGCAATCAGCGTCCATCTCAATATGTAAATATTAAGGAAGATGCTGGTAAAGCAATGAAGGGGTGACTGGACGAGTAGCAACCTTCCAAACGTCAGCTGACCACATCCAATGCGCCCAATCGAGCCTATCAGGCTGAGATCCTGTAGCGGCCTGTAGGAGAAGCCTCCACCATCGATAGGCACCAGTCGTCTTTTTCATCCGGGAAAACTTTGTTAGCTCTGTGCACTTTGGTGTGGTAGGGAAGCACCGCAAGATATATCCAGAGCAGTTTTGAAGAAGATTTGGTCGATTCCATTACCGAAGCCAGATCAAGTGACTTTCTGACAGTACTAAAGGTGTCAGTATAAAGCGAAATGAAATTGGCTCCTGCAACAACCGAAGACACTTTGCTGTGGTCGATTTGGCCCAAGTATATCACTGGAGGAGAAACACGGATGAGTTTGTAGTAGAAATTTGCCACACACAAACACTATGGAATCGGTTACGGTGTAGAGCAAAAGACGTGTTATTTTTCAGAACCCGGAATATTCCTTAGTTCTCTACAGATTGGGTTGAATCTGCCGGTAGGCCTCATTGTCCTATCTTTACAAAAACTGCTTCAGACTAGGAATCAGCTTAATTTGGTAATGCTTTGCCCAGTTGCCATTCACTCGCACCTGTATGTATTCGAATAGCTAAAACAGCCATGCATCTAAACTGCTCCTTTTTTTAGGGTAGTGATATACGGCAGGGTAACCTGTATTCCGAAGTCAGGCAGGAATTGACAATAGCACTCTGCCCACTCCTCCTTGCTCGGATATTGCTACTCTTGGAGGTAGTTGATGAGTGGCTGATATGCGGATTATTTCTCGGTCATCGCATTCCATGCCTCTGTGAAGCTCTGCTGTGTTTTCTGTGACTGTATGGCCTGCCATTCCTGCATAAAGATATTCCGAGCCTGCTGTATGTTCATTCTCTCGTTATGAACTTCTTCATCGTTCTCATAGTCATTCGCATTTCGTGGATCCCAGATGAGCATAGCTTGTTTTAGAATGTTCAGGTATATGTGCCATATACAGAGTCGCTGCGGAACGTCAGGGAACTGTTTCCTCAGTGCTCCTTTCAAGGCAGCATCGTTTTCAGTAATGAAACACTTAGGCTTCACTAAGAGCGTTCCAAGGAAGGTATACAAGACACCTATATGCCATCCATAGTGAGCTTCTGTCTCCCCGCCCATGAACCCATAGCAGACATCGAATGGCTTAGAACGACAGTCAGCACCAACTATGTGAAGGAGAAGCATCTTGAATTTGTTTGTCTTATACGTCGCATCAGGGACTAAGACATCTGGGTTCCTTCTGATAATATCAAAATTCATAGGATGAGCGAAGAACAAGTGGCGGACGCGGTTGTGATCGTCGTATTCTACCTTGTAGAAATACTTCTGTCCATGAGCATTTTTATATGTACTAAGCTGCTCTATCAGTCCCTCTATCATTGACCTTCCACCTAGCTCTTCATTGCGGAACCTCTGAACTTGATTATAGACGTCCCGTTTTCGAATCTTAACACCTTGTGCAAGAAGGTTGATTGCTATCTTGCTTCCAGGATTGCTTTGCTGGTATCCATGGTCGACGATGCTCATTGAACGTTCATCGAGTTCCCTGTGGTGAGGCAGTGCTAGCTCCGCCGCTCGTGGGTGATTATGAGAGTCGTTGAATGCAGAGAAGATCCATAAGGCCTTTCCATTTTCAGACCGGCGTTTTAGCATACCTTTCCATTTGCATTCTGTCATCAATGTACACTGGTTCGGTCGCTGCCCAGTACTTGCTGAGGCGTATGATCGCCCTGCTGCACAACGAAAAACGACAGATGGCCTCCACACTGTTCCCTCTCATCTCACACCACGGCTCATCAACCCCTGGCGATCAGACAGAGCTATGCAGAACTATTATATACATTGATCGTAGAGCTGCAACTCAGAAAAATTATGACAAGGGTAGTCCGTGGATATATGCTGTGCTCAATACTTCCCAGAAGATCCATTCTCAGAAACGCTTAGAATGCAGTGTTCAACATCGCACTAACATCTGCGATCCCAGAACCAGTTTACGCCATTCTCAGAGGGCCCAAATTTTCCTCACTTCTCTCCTCCCTCACAACCCTGTCATTTATGGTAGTCTGACTCATACACCCTTCTGCCCAGCCCTTGAAACCTCCTTCCCAGGCTCTCTCAGGCTCCTTCAATCTCGGAGTCCTCAACTCATGTGAGTTAGCCTCAATTTCCTCAACCCAACTTTCTCTACATCCATCGTTCTTCAACAACCCTCCTTCGTCTTTCAAACTGACGGCCTTGAAGAAGACGGGTACCTCCGCTGTAGTTGCGCTCGCCTGCCTTGTGCGCATCTCCTGCATCCTCTCCTCTCCGTGGCTGTGCGTGGAGATTCTAATATTAAATTTACCAGAGTTTGAGTTTGAAGGGTTGCAGGGGTCGTTGGAATTGCCGCTGAGGGTACGTTGCGACATGAGTGTTGTGAGATTGTCCTCAGCTTTAGCAGATCCAATGGTGAGCCAGTTGACAACAATGACGCCCCAGGATACTGGTGCTTGTTAGCGTCCCTTTGGCATTGAAGGTGTAGGTAAAGGTCGAAAACATACCATCGAGAGTGCAAATTGTCAGACAAACCCATCCCAGCTCCCGGCTGTTCATGATGTAGAATTGTACCATGTTTGCGACAGTTGGAAACATGACAAGAGTGCTACCGATGAGGCATTTCCATAAAAGAACCTTGATGTTCTTGTTCATTGCACTCTTCAAATTGGCACCCTCCGTTGCGCTTTGAAGCTCAGCCTCTCTCTTTTTGACGCTTTTTTTGACTTTCATCGTAAATTTAGTGCCGAACCACGTGCTTGTTTTCAATAAGCCATGGAAGTCTAAAACCGGACGTAAGAGCCAGAAGAAGACGCCAGTGAGCAAGAAGTTGACTGCCACATCGAAGCACAACAGAGGAAAGCTCACTCTCGGTGGAAGGCCAATGCGGCAGCGCCCGTCCAATTTGCTGAGTTCGACGACAGGCGACATGTAACCGACGATAGCGATAGCGCCAAACCCACCACAGATAATCAACATGCCGAGAAGCCAAATGCGATCTTTCCGCCGTGGTACGAAGGGTGCGCGCACGACTCGAGCGCGTTCGAGGAGGAAGATGTATCTACGACCATGAGCTAGGATGGTGACAATGTTCTAGGTAGGCGTACATGGTAAGCTTGTTGCCAGTGTAGAAAACCAAGCATATCATCGCAGCTGAGTAACAGAGTTGGTGCGTGTGTAGACCCTGACCTGTCTGCACAATAGAGGCGCAGATGATGAAGCCCAGGCCAAAGATATACAGGGCCACAACCAACATGGAGGTAAAGTTACGTTTTCGAAGGACATTGTTGCGGAGTACCCTCAATCGGAAACCTTGCAGGTACTGTTAGTAGGTCTCTTCCATTCATATTACACATAAATGCGTCGATTCCTGGATTGGTACGACGATCAAGGACTCACCAAGAAATACGGCCAAAAAAATTGCACAGAACAATGCGACCGCATTGTATATTGTCCGGTCGGTACTCGTCTCCCCTGGCACAAAGTTGTGCCCAGTATCAGGATCTGTTATCAACGTGCGATCATCGCTCGTTCTTACACGTAGTCGTCCAGATAGGTCCGCTACCTCCATTACCGTTCGGGGAAATGCAGCTCCAGCGACAACAGGAGACCAGCACAGGTAAGTCATGAATCGCAACATAGCTGCGTTCCGTCAAGGTTCGCTACCGGGATAACATGTAGACAAATCCAATCCCTTTGGAAAAAAGGAATGGAGTCCGCTCGAGGCGAGACAGGAGTTTTGCAGGCCTTATTTGCCACAAGGCACCGAGTAGCACATATGCCGTCCTAATGCACCTTGTCATGTTGAGGCTGCTCAGCTAGCCTTTTTGGCGTTGGGGGTGAACCTTACTGTCTTGCTCATCACGGGATCTTCAACGCGGAGTTCACCCCGGCTGGACCCCATCAGGCGAATTGCAACTCCAGACTGTCAGAATTTTTGAAATTGCTTCAACGTTTCATGTTGTGGTGGCAGGAGTGGCGCATACCGATGGCGTCTATAGCGTCGATCCGGAAGGTGTTGAGCAGTCGCGCTATCTCCTGGTCTCCGCACCAGTTTGTATGAATCTCAGTAGCAAGCTTTGCAACACTAGGCGCTTGTGAAAATCTTGCCTGAAACCAATACACCTAGTAAATTCAAGTTACGACTTGAAGTTTACCTTGAAACTTCGCAATAAGGCGTAGAGCTTGCTCTTTACCTAACACAACGCTTCTCAGTAAAATTTGTATATCTGCTGACTGTACTTTTTACAATCGAATAACTTCACATACATTAGTGTGTATCGTATAAATCCTGACAGGCTAAGAGTAAGCAGCCTTGTCTTTGGAACATTTTTAACAGATTGCAAATTCCAGGAGTTTTGGAAAGAGGGGGGGTTATAGGTGTCACTTGTGGTATTTGGAAGTTCCTTCTTGGGTGAGCTGGGCACTTTCTATCTTCAGGTAGAGGTTGAATGTTGGAGCTGTACTTGAGGCGAGATTCATGAGCACAGTTTGGTTAGTTGTCAGGAATGGGTGCAATGACTTGAAAGCTACACGAGCCATGTAGTAATAAATAGTAAATAGATTTTTTTGTTCCAAAATCTGTATTGGAGCCTCAACAATGAATTGATAGCAGATTCTAATACAATGCCATAAGGGCCTCATGTTTGATATCCATACAATTACCAAATGGTCATATTGGATTCTCAAAAAGAACCCCCCCATACCTCCAAAGAATTTCATAGCATTGTAAGATCTCTTTGTTTGTTGTTATTGTTATTTGCTTTAACGTGGTTCCCCACCGAGCGGCCCACCCCACCGAGTGGCCACCCCCCACCAAAATCATACCTGTTACTTGTCTATTATCTTCGCACCACAACAA